>FXXK01000518.1:223124-271460 GCA_900184695.1 Betula pendula | reverse complement strand
TTCATAACAAAATAAACTATAAAAATGAAAAGAAAAAAAAAGCAACTGGAAATATAAAATTTTATTCATAACAAAATAAACCATAAAAATGAAAAGAAAAGAAAAATGGTAATAGCCCATTCATGGAACATTATATAGCTCAAGAATAGCAAACATAAACATATACATATATAGCTGAAAAGCACACATCCAAAATGCTTTTGGGTTTGCAATTGAACGAGCTCCTTTTGCCATGAATCCGAACTCGTTCCAACTGCTCCACTTATCCACAGTTCTTTAATCCTTTTTCAATGCTATAGTAATTTCCAAGATCGAAATCCAAATGGCTTAAATTCTTTGAATTTCCTGTGTTTGCAAACAATTTTTCATAACTGACCAATTCAGTCAGTATTTGTAAATGGATTTTTGGGAGTTTGTATAAATTATCATCCAATAAGACGATCTCAGTTCCTTCCAGAGTAGAGCGTTTCATACCTTCATGTCACCCGCCCTCCTTCCAAACCACTTAGTCAACAATGCCAATGAATCAATCGTGGCCTTTGGCTTTGGCGCTGGCCGACCAATCTCTGCAAAAGCCTCCTTTATCCGAGCACAATCAAACCTCCGTATATTGTGACCCGCCCAAATCCGTCCTATACACAGATAAATAAATAAAAATAAAAACAAAAAACGAATAATTATATTTTACACCAGAATAAAATATAACATGCTACCAACAATATAGAGCCAAAACACAATGGGTTTCTTTGTTTCTGAGAAGTAAAAAAGAAAATAATAATAATAATAAGTTTCCCATGCCTTTATTTACTAAAACAATAAATCACGTGGGAATGAAACAAATCAGTTTAGAACCAAGTTTTTGGAAAAAAGACTTGGAAATCCGTCAGATTCGAAGCTCGCATGTTCAGAATCCACGACCACAAAGTAAAAGAAAAGGCATCCATAAGCCCAATAAAACTACTGATACAAACATCAGGTAGAATTCATTATTAAAAATTGGCTTAAAAGAGATGTGTCCAAAAACTTATATACACATAGTTAAGACTAAACTTAACCCATGTGGGACACTAGGACCGTAGCAACTGCTTGGCCTTATTATTTAATTTTTGGGAACCCATTTTACGCAATGTTTATTCGGTGAAAAAAAGCGAAAACATTGGAATACGAATCTCAAAGTTTTACCATATGTGGCTGGAGAACAGGTAATTTCTCACTTCAACAGACGCTAATTCAACTATTTTGGCCTGGTTAAGTTTTCAAAAAGCCACCATCCAACAAACTCTTACAGTTTCTATCCTTTTTTCTCATATTTCTAAGCAACCAAGCAGAAAATTAACTTCATCATTTCACATAGACCGAACTTTAAACAAAAACAAAACGAATTCCCAAATTAAAAAAAAAAAATCCTTGAAATCAAAGTTTTCCTTCCTTTTCCTCCATTTTCTCAGCAACTAAGAGAGAGCGTAAGAGAGATAGAGAGAGTGATCGACCTTGGAGAATGTCGTAGACCCGATCGGCGATCTCGCCGAAGGTCGGCGCCGAAAAGAGGTCGTCGCGGGTGATGCCATTGCGGCGATCGGAAAAGGAGGCGAGGAGCGAGAGATTGGCGGGTCGGACCAGGGTGGAGTAGGAGTACAGCTCCACCAGCTTCACGGGGCACACCAGGATGGCTCCGAATTCCAGTATCACGCGTCCCTGCCTACTCTGCCAGGGTATCGTCGTCTCCACGTCGAAGAATACAATTTCGGATCTTTCCTCGCTCCTCGAAGTCGAACCCATTTTGAGTTGCCCAATTGCGGTTCCGTCTGGATAGAGTGAGAGTTCAATGTTGAAGGACGACAGAAAAACGCGCCAAGTCTCTCTATATAAATTTGTATACATAAAGCACACAGTGGGTTGCGTAGAATAAAAAAAAAAAAAGCACACAGTGAGTTGGGTTGCTTCCTCTGGAGGTTTACTGGGTTTCGGGTCATACTCCTGTCGTGTTGGGCCCTAAATGGCCAATTTGTAGTCACCACTTTCACTTTTTTAGTGCCATTCCTATGAAGCAGCGCAAGTGTTTTTTTTTGTTGTTTTTTCGTCTTTTTACTTTTCTTTATTTTTCTTTTCTCTTCTTTTACTTCTTTTCCTTTTCTTTTTCTTTCTTTTTAGTTTTTACACCTCAGACATCCAAGGATTCCGCAGCACAAGCTCTCAAGCCCCGCGAAGGCGAAAGCTCTTAGGCGGCCACGGGCCACTGCGAATGTCTTGAGAAACAAGCCATCATTGGACAAAGCAGCGAATGGTTGATCTTTTTTTTTTTTTTTTTCTCAAAAGAAGGAAAGAGGAAGGGGAGAGTTCCGTAGAAGGGTATTTTGCCGCTCCTAATTCTATAAAATTAAGAAAAATGAAAAGAGGTGAAAATGCTTTCTAAACACAAAGCAAAAAAATGTGCATAAAAATAAACACATCCGAAGGACATAAAAAACTGATCAAACCATAGAAATTGATATAGCCAATCACCTTGTTGCCTATAGCTAGACCCATTCAAGTCGAGTATTGGTTGTTCGGGTTTAGCTCGTCTGAAAAAGACTCGAGCTCGAGCCGACTTTTTGATGCATGTGCAAGCTTGATGTAATCATAAATCCTGGAGTTCTTAAACCTTATCAGAATATTAGTGCTAGTAGAAAAAAGGACCACATGTAACAGTTTTATTTAAATAAAGTACTCTCATGTTGAGACTAGTATTTGGAGACGTATATATATTTTGTGTGTTTTGTACTATTTGATTTACATTAATCGGTATTAAAGCCAAGTTGAATTGCCATGATGTCGGGTGCAGACCAAGAAGCTTTACTAAAAGAGAGAGTTCTTCACGAGGAAAGACGAATTCATCCAGCAGATGCGGGAGTTACTTGTTGTCATGAATTCCAAATCTGGTCAGCTAATTCCTTCTCCAACAGTGTCATCTTCCAATGGTTGAAATTATTTTATGAAAATTAAGTTTTACTCCATTTAAAAATATTTTAACTTACTATTTGTTTGTGTCTTTTACTTTATCCCACATTAAAAATATATGAGAATTATTTGTACTTTATAAGGAATTGTCTTTTTCTTATACTATAATGGATTTTGTATAAACATACGCTATTAGTGTCACTCAATGCGTTGCTTTAGACATGCATTAGACGCACTTCACAATTTATATGCGTATTTTTTGCTCTTTATTTTATTATTTAAAATTCAGATTTTAACTGTTTTTAAACTTTGATTGAATTAAAAGTGTTCTTCATAAATTTTTTATTTTCTTTTTCTTCTTCTTTCTGTTCCTCACAACCAACACAAGCTTATCAGTAAGGTCTTGCAGCACAGGAAGGCAGACTGGTAGCATAAGAAAACTCTTCATAGGAATTAGGCCCCTGAGGGACCCTTCTCTCAGTGTAGTCCTAGTTCTCGATCAGTGGGTGGAAGAAGGCAACGAAGTCATGAACAACATGACCTTGGTCATTCTCACCAGGGGAACGACCTCCCAGGAAGCGATGGAAAGGCCAAGTGGGTTTCGAAGAATAGTTCTGAAGCTGAGAACGTGAGTTGGTACTAGCGAAAACCAAGTGCCCCCCGAAAAAAAAAATGTTGGCCCATGATTTCATACATTTACTTTGGCATTTTCATTTTTTCTTGCAGAAGAGTTGCGGGGCTGAAGACCAGAGTGCTCCCAAAGGTTGTTTGGGAAGAGAAAAGGAAAAATACACCCGTCTATATAAATTTGAAGGCTACAAATAACATTAACATTCAAATAGATTCTGCACTTACATCTCACAGTCAATCATCAGTATCCATGTCCTTTCCATCCTAACCTTAAATGCATGAAAAACATTTTCTTTGCAGATGTTAGTCTGTCTTATGTGTTATTTTACATATTCACATGACACCTGACACTCCTAAATAAATCAGAGATTCTTTTTCTCTCATCAATTGGAATCAATAATCAATTTTTTTGCCACCAAGCGAATGCCTGCATTCTGCTGATAGTCATATGGATCCAAGGAAAAGAATGCGTCCAGAAAGGTCCCAGGAGTGAACAAGGGTTCAAGCTCTGCCGCGTCAAATTTGCTGAACACAAGCCTTTGCACAGCGCCGGAAGATTCTTTTTGATATATCTCTGTTGCATATCGGGCACCATCTCCAGATATGGCAGTTGGTATGCTGTTGTTACAAAGAAATCACAAATCAAATCAGGCGACTCTTCAATTAAGAACTTGATAACGCTTACATTAATGCTCCAGGTGCATGCAATAGACAAATAGAAGAAACAAAAACCCCAAAACAGTTGCACAAATTCAAAAGGTTGAAACTGCTAAATTCCAAAATATCTTCTAGCCTCATTTTCGTATTAGCCAAATGAAGTAAAACATCTATGCAAATGATATAATTTAGTATATAATGTGGTAGTGCTTGTCATTCTCAAAGAGAAACCACGACAAACTTAACTATAAGCTGATATATTAACAAGCATGTAGGAATGAGCATGGCAGATTTCTTAGGCCGTGTCCTATTAATCTCCTTTTCTCTTTCATTCTGTGATTCTTAGATACTGAATGAAAACACAGAATAAATCAAGAATAAGCAGTATATATCAACCAGCTCCCAATTTCTACTACACTACAGTTCAATACCAAGTAATACTAACTCCAATCCTTTTGACTGCACTCTAGACTTTCATTATGCTGCTTAAACTGATGCATTCACCCCCTCCCCCTCAATCAAGAGAGAGAGAAGAAAAGGCAAAACAATAGGACTAAACTTACTGCAATCTCACTGTAGGGTAGTTAACAAAGCCATTTTTTCTGGACACAACTGGCCTCCATTCAGAGCTGCTACCAGAATCCAAGGAGAGCTTCTGTACCATACCATCACATGCATCGAGGACCTTACATAAACTCTGTGATGCATTAACCACAATGTTCAATCGTGGGCGGCCAGCATGATCAACAAATTTCGTACTTAACCCAAATCGCACTTTCAAATGCACACAACCAAGCTGCAAAATGACACCTTTGTGCAATAATTGTATTCTTTGACTCCCACGATAAAATGGAACAAAAGATGCAACGATAGCAGAAATAGAAACTTCATCAGGCTCTAAAAATCCCCTAGAGTCACTGCTACCGTAGGAAACATCAGCTGTGGAAGACATCTCAGAAGACTCTGCCGTTTCTTCCATGGTGGCGTCAGGTTCAAGGGATTGAGATTCACTTATTAGCAGGCCCATGTCAAAAGGATCACGTTGAGCACTAGGTTCAACCTCTGCTGCACTACCACGAGTCATAAGTGATAATATTGGATGATTTTCCTCTGTTTTTTGATTCGTAGGAGATAGCATGGGACCCTTTTTCAACTTTAAAGTTGATGAGGGAGGAGTCATGTATGGGCCCACCCCCTCTGGAGAAGAATTTGCATTTCTTCGACTTCTTGTAATAGCATTTGGAGAAATCCAACTATTTTCCGTGAGTATGTCCGGGAGGCTTGACTCCTACATGTTTGCCAGATTTTTGTCAATAATACTATAACCAACCTTATAAGGCATGCAAATATGCAATTCAATCAACCAATCTTTTGTCCTGCTAAGTACATGTCTAAAGAAGAACTGATAGTACTTAGAAACACAATCAGCATAAGCATAAAATAATTAGAGTAACAAAGATTGCATAGCTGTCCGCTGATTCCTCCTGCTGAGGCCTACTCATTTCAGGGGTTATGCAGTCAGTGCATTTTTAAGAAAGGGATGGATGGTTCAGAAGTTCAAAGAGCCAAAAGTAAGCCCAGAGAGAGAGAGAGAGAGAGATGATATTTGGTACCTAATCAGAACTAAATAGGAACTATCTTAGGAACAAATATGTCAAGACCATAAGCAAGATCCATGTGAACAATTGTAGTCAAGTCTTAGCAAAATCCAGCATGAGCCATGAAGTGGGATAAATTAATAATTTAATCCTACTGAACTTCTGTAGAATTGTTGCCTATAACCCAACCTTAGGAAAGTACATCCAAATTCTAATGGCATCCTACATCGCGTGTTTAGTGTTTCTCATAGTATGAGAAAATTGCCTAAGACTTTGGAATAGTACATCTAAAACTGGTATTGGGCAAAGCTGAACTGCTGTGATATTTATTCGATTTGCAAAATAATCTATTAAGATATTGATAATAGAGGCTTATGAATAGGGAATAAGTTTTATAGCTTTCAAAATTATAAGATTACCAAGAATAAAACTGTTGCACAATACTTGAGAACTTCAAGATTCATCCGAACATCATCCAGGCTCCTGAGGAATCAACAACAACATTAGTTTTGAGGAAACATAATATATCAGGCTAGTCTAGAAACAAAGTGTATGTAAAATGTTCCTTGTAGGTTTGTTACATACCTGTGGGTCTGCTGTCCAAGTCCAAAATAAGTCGCAAGAGTGGCCATCTGCAGTGAAAAATGAAAGTATATATCAATAATTCAAAATCCTACATCAATCAAAACCTAAAATACAACTATTTAGCCTCAAAATTTCCACACAACTAGAATCCATCTGATCATGTATAAAAAGTGGTAAATAAACTAAGGAATCCATACTTAAGACATTGATAATGCTAAGAAACTTCACAGAATAGCTACCATACACCTGACATGTGCACAAACTCCAAAGATATGAAAAATCCGTCATATAATTTACTGACTAGTCATTGTCTAACTAAATTTTCATCGATAACCAGAGAGAGCTGCAAGCTGAGTCAACTCAGTCAAGTTCCTAGTTTTTTCTTTATTTAAATATTTTTCGTGGGGGAAAAAATTTCCTGACTAGCTCACAAGAAACATGAATTTCTAGTAGCAAAAACAAGAAAGTGACAAATCATATGCTGATGCAGAGATAATGTGACACAGAGAATTATAACTAATAATACAATGCCCGTTAACTAATATCCTCTTATTTCGAAAGAAACAAAACTAATAAAGTGGGATTTAAAGAAGGCTAACTCATTATATAACTGACAAGTTTTAATGCTTAAAAGTGCATAAAATAAGATGAAAGAAGATTGAAGAAATAATTTCTCCACTTATCCACAATTCTTTAATCCTTTTTCAATGCTATAATAATTTCCAAGATTGAAAATGAAATGGTTAAATTCTTTGCATTTCCTGTGTTTGGAAACAAATTTTCATAACCGACCAATTCAGTAAATATTTGTCAATGGATTTTGGGAAGTTTGTATAAATTATCATCCAATAAGATGATCTGAGTTCCTTCTAGAGTAGAGCGCTTCATACCTTCATGTCACCAGCCCTCCTTCCAAACTTCTGAGTCAACAATGCCAATGAATCAATCGTGCCCTTTGGCTCCGGCGCTGGCCGACCAATCTCTGCAAAAGCCTCCCTTATCCGAGGACAATCAAACCTCAGGATATTGTGACCTGCCCAAATCCGTCCTATACACAAAAAAACGAATAATTAAATTTTACACCAGAATAAAAAAAATAAAAAATGCTACCAACAATATAGAGCCAAAACCATAATGGTCTTCTTTGTTTCTGACAAGTAAAAAAGAAAAAGAAAGCCAAAAAAAGAGGGAACTGGGTACGTCAGATTCGAAGCTTGCATTTTCAGCATCCACAACCACATAGTAAAAGAAAAGGCATTCATCCAAGTAAACCCAATAAAACTGCTTGGGCTTATTGTTTAATTTCTGGGAACCCATTTTCCGCCATGTTCGTTTGGTGAGAAAAATTTGCAAGAAAAGGGAAAACATTGGAATACGAATCTCAAAGTTTTACTATATGTGGCCGGAGAACAGGTAAATTCTCACTTCAACAGACGCTAATTCAACAACTTAGGCCTTGTTAAGTTTTCAAAAAACTACCATCCAACAAAATCTTACAGTTTCTATCATTTTCCTAACATTTCTAAGCAACAAAACAGAAAATTGACTTCATCATTTTAGATAAACCGAAGTTTTTAAAAAAAAAAAACGAAACGAAAATTCCTCAAGTAAAATAAAAAATCCAAACCCGTTTGTAACTGAGTCCTTAAAACTAAAGTTTTCCTTCCTTTTGCTCCATTTTCTCAGAAACCAAACAGCGACTAAGAGAGACAGAGTGACCGACCTTGGAGAATGTCGTAGACCCGATCGGCGATCTCGCCGAAGGTCGGCGCCGAAACGACGGCGTCGCGGGTGATGCCATTGCAGCGCACGGACAAGGAGGAGATGAGAGAGAGATCGACGGGTTGGACCAGGGTGGAGTAGCTCTCCAGCTCCACCAGCTTCCTGGGGCACACCAGGATTGCTCCGAATTCCAGTAACCCGAATCCCTGACCGGTTCGTGTCGGCACCGTCGTCTCCAGGTCGAAGAATACGATTTCGGATCTTTCCTCGCTCCTCGAAGTCGAACCCATTTTGATTTGCTCAATTGCGGCTGTGTCTGGATAAAGTGAGTTCAATGTTGAAGAAGGACAGATAAACGCGCCAAGTCCCACTGTATATAAGGACACGGTGGGTTGTGTTGCTTCCTGTGGTGGTTTACTGGGTTTCGGGTCATACTCCTATCGTGTTGGGCCCTAATTGGCCCATTACCCATTTGAAGTCGCCACTTTTCTTTTTTCTTCTTACTATGGATTACTCCAAGAAGGTGAGATAACAAGAAGTTTTAACTTATAAAAAAAGACAAGACTTTCCTTATTCTTTTCTATCAAAAAGAAAAAAGAAAAAGCTAAAAACTTCCATCACAAAAAAAACTCAAAATTCATTTCACTTTATGTCAACGTCAAAACACTTTTTCAATCAAAATATAAAAAAATCTCTTAAAAAAGTTATCAAACACCACCTAAAATAAGAGTTCAATATCATCCTCTTTTAACATATACTAAGTGCCTGTTTGAAATTGTGTTAAAAAATAAAATTTTTAAAGTTAAAAAAAGTTTTTTGACAAAAATTTTATTTTTTATTTTTTTTTTCAAAAATGCGTTTGAATCATTTTTATAATAAAAAAAAAATCAAAAAAGTACTTTTAAAATTTTTTATTAAATAGGTCAGTTTTTTGTTTGGCACAACTTTTTAGGTACTAAAAATACTTTTTAAACTCTCTAACGCAATTCCAAACAAATCCTAAAAGTATTAGTATTACCTTTGATAATCAATCGATTTGAATTTACCTTGTATTACCTTTGATAACCAATCGATTTGAATTTACCTTGTTGCCTATATCTTTTGGGAAAGGCAATATGCTAAAAGGGCTCAAACTGGGCCGAGCCACAACATGCGGCAAAGACATTGTATTAAATATGAAAAACCCCATCCTAGAAGTTAAATGAAAGATGTACACAAGGAGTTTAGGCATCTTGTTCCTTGCCGTTACGTGCAAGGTGCAACCAAAGCTTCAATGCCCAAAATTACAAGCAATACTTATAAAACATGAGGACCTTGTCCTAATCTCCACGTCTCCTTTTTGACCCAATCCAAATATTTTGAATCCATTCAAGAATTGAGTCCTGAATAAGTTGACCTCGTATCCAAAGTCAATATAAACTTTTTGAGATTAATAGTCTGTTTTCTGTCTTCAGGAGTGTTTGCCGATTTTGTCTTTCTTAGAGAATATTCTGTTTTCTGTTTTAAAGAAGGTCAAGAATAAGTATATAGATTCCATTGTTGAAGTGACACTTTTGACAACCATTTCATATAGGATAAAAATTTTCTCCCGCTGAGGTTGGAAGAAATTTTATTTAACTCAGTTTAATGTAGGACAAGTGTTATATTATTAATATTGAGTTCTGTAAAATTCGAAATAAGATTTAATGATTATTGAGTTTTGAGGAATTCAATGTTGTCATGTATTAGAGTGAGTTGAATGAAATTTTCTCCAATCTAGGTCCGAGGAAATTATTGTCCTTCCATATATTCCATATTTTGTTGATATTGAATATTATCTATTTAGGGTTGATTGTAATCAAATTTGAGATATTTGATTACCATACTTGTATTTACTCGATACCCTATAAATAAGGATCTTTATATTGTAGACAATTAACTGAATGAACACAATGTAGTCCGAAGGGCCTTTCAGAGTAGTGGATGTAGATGTCTAACACCGAACCACCCGTAATTTTTTGTGTCTCTTTCTCTTTCTTGCTTCCGCTCTTATTCACATATTTTATTTATTATGTACAAATTTAAACATGGTATCAGTGCCAACCGTCATAAGTTCGAACTTTGACTTCGTTATTTACTTTCTATTTCAATTAAATATTCCACGTGTTGAGTCTCTTATATTAAAAGGGAGTTTGAGCCTACACATGAGGGAATAATATTAAAGTATTGATTAAATGATTAAATTTAACTCTTCTTACAAGTTTAAGCTTTTAGGACAAGTAGTGATTTAATATGATATCAGAACCACTTTTCTATGGCCTTCAATAAACGTCTTTGATGTTTCCAATTTATTCTTAGATCAGCATTTGTTAAAAGAAAAAAAAAATGTCACATCAACATAGTAAAATAGTGGTGTGTTACGTAGCATTTCTCTAATCATAAATGTTTAAATGTCCTTCATGCCCTTTATGTAATTCTGATATTGAAAATTTGAAGCATCTTTCCCACGGATCATCTTATGAAAGTAGCCATGACCCCTAAATTTGAAGCATCTTTTCCCACTGATCATCTTATGAAAGTAGCCATGACCCCTCAGCTTGCGGATGGGGATTAGGTGTGATGAGGTTGTACATGTGTAATAGACAACCTTATGTGAGAAAATACCTTAATTTCATCTTGTTTAGGTTGGTGTTTGGATAATTTAGACTTCACTTGTTCAAGATGTCTGAACACCTGTTCGAATATGTTGCCTATTAATTATGCAATGAATACCTTCATTGCATGAAATCTCAATCCTTCAACTTACGTACACCACCTCCCTCACGTGAGTATCTCAAATTGGATCAAATTAATTTTAAAACTAAGCACTCACTTGGCCTAAATGATGTTCATGATGTTAGCTTTTTCTTTTTTCTTTTTTCTTTTTTAATCTTTTTGTAGTCATAGCATGACATGAGACACAATTTAGGCAGTGAGGAATAAATCTAATTCACGAGCAACAAGTATGCTCTGCAAAAAAATAAAATAGATGCTATGCAACATGTCAATCAAGCCACAAAAATAATAAATAAATAAATAAAACATACTAAGAACACCATTCAACTTAGATTGCAGTAGAAACATTGCAATAAAGTCAAGCCCAATGATACCCTCTTTTAGCAAACTTCCTCAAACAAAATTTTGACACAAATAAGAAAGAAGATTTGACTATCATCGCATAAATATATATCAGTCCAATAGAATCCTATGCCAACAAAGTCAATATCAGGAGATCACAGCTATAACAGTTAGTTATTGAGATATAATACAATTGGAGAAGAACATTATCCTCAAAGTTAAAGATAATTTTCTAAATTAAATGCTTGTTTACATTGTCCGATTAAATGAGCATTGATGACACCAGATCTCGCACGTTTGGATTGGGTTAAAAAGAGTCACTTGCAAAACAAGAAGAGAACAAATGAAGTGGTGCCGGCCAGCGGTCATGAGGAGCCTATGACGGTCAAGTAAGTATTTTTGCCTTAAGGAAAAAAATAATAGGTAGATAGAATTCTTGTGAGAGAGGAGGTATACCTTAGTTATGAAGAGAAAAATGTCATTTATTTTTGGCTTCCTTAAGCTTTTTTGAACTCTTGTAACAGTAAACTTTTAATTTAACTGGGTCTTAGCCTTGGGCCTTAGGCTTATTTTTTATACCCATCTGGCATCATTTACACTGTTGATCACCTACTTTCAATATAATAACATATGGTATTTACATGTTGAACCTACCAAGAATGTTACACAAGCCAAATTAGAAGTAAGTAGAAGGAAAAAGATTGTTTCTTCAAAATTCATAGTGTTTTTTTTTTTTTGTGAATAAAATTCATAGTTTTGTACCAAGAAATATATAGTCACGTTGAATAAAAAGTATAGACAAAACCTACATTTCATCCAAAGGGAAGGGTTAAGATATTTTTGTGACACCAATAAGCCTACTTCTAAGTTTTCTTACAGGATAGGTTAAGTGTTTACGTTGTCGATTATGAATCAAAATGTTATAGAAATAATAGGGTGTTCTATTATCTAGAATCTATTAAATCTAATAATTGTTTTTAATTTAAATAGTTAATAGTTTATCAAATCAATATTTATCGGTTCTAAAAATATGCTGAAAATAATAATAATAATAATAATAATAATAATAATAATAATAATAATAATAATAAAGAAAAAAAAATGCTAAAATATGATCAATATTTAGATGAAAAATATCGAATTGACAAAGGTGATAAATGATGTTTTGTATAAAATATCTATAATTTAATTTGAAAACAACGATCTGCTAAATGGTACATGAATCAGGCGTTTACTCTTATCACGTGAGATTCATGTCGTTTACGCCGTTCGATCTAACCCATGTTGTTTACAGCGGCTACAGGGTCGACCCTGTCAGACGTTTGTCGTTTACGATCTCCAATCAGATGCATGTCGTTTATGCCTTCTGATCGAGCAACGTGCGTGCCGTTTTCTCTGTCCGATTATTAGAATGTCGTTCACTCATAGGCACATGTCTGGTTTTGATTCACAGCCGAAGGGAAAAATGTAGAAGTAAAGCACATAAATGGACGAGCACCGTTTCACCTGAGCAATGTCGAAGCTATTTCTTCGAAGAACCTCGCTCATCTATCCCAAGCTTTCCCCTTCGAGCATTTCAAGAACATATTGTTCGTCACCGTCTTCTTCTTCTTCTTCTTCTTCGCTAATATCTGATCTCACAAACGCTATTCTTAGTTGCCGAACTCCGCACCAAGCTCTTGGGTGCTTCAATGCCTCTATTAAACGAATAAACCCGGTGGAGAATGCCCAGCCTTTTTCCGCTGTCGTCCACGTCTTAACCAGGGCTAAATTGTACACCGAGGCCAGGTGCTTGATAAAAGACCTCATCCAGAAGCTGCAAAAGTCTCGCAAGCCCCGCCGGGTCTGTCATCTTGTTTTCGCTGCGCTTAACCGGTTAGAAAGCTCTAAATTCACTCCTGATGTGTTTGGAGTGTTAATCGTTGCGTTATCTGAAATGGGTCTTGTTGAGGAAGCCCTGTGGGTGTATAAAAAGATTGGAGCTTTGCCAGCAGTGCAGGCGTGTAATGCGCTCTTAGATGGGTTGGTGAAAAGGAGTAGATTTGAGTCAATGTGGGAACTCTATGGGGACATGTTATCACGTCGGTTGAGTCCCAATGTTGTCACGTATGGCGTATTGATTGATGGATGTTGTAAGCAAGGTGATATCTCAAAGGCACGTAAGTTATTCGACGAAATGGTTGAGAAGGGGATTGAACCGACAGTCGTGGTCTACACAAGTCTTATGCGTGGTCTTTGCAGTGAGAGTGAAATGGCAGAAGCAGAAAAGGTGTTTAAACTGATGCGGGATTCTGGTGTGCTCCCCAATTTATACACTTACAACATTCTTATGGATGGTTACTGCAAGATGGCCAATATTAGACGGGCTCTCAACTTGTATCAGGACATGCTTAGTGATAGCTTGTGGCCAAATGTTGTTACATTTGGTATCCTAATAGATTCACTCTGCAAATTGGGTGAACTGATGGCTGCCCGAAACTTTTTCGTTTATATGGCTAAGTTTGGTGTTGTTCCTAATGTATTTGTATATAATTGTTTGATTGACGGCCACTCTAAGGCAGGGAACTTGTCCGAAACAATGAATTTGCAATCAGAGATGGAAAAGTTTGAAATTTTACCAGATGTCTTCACTTTCAGTATACTTATTAAGGGTCTTTGCAGCTTGGGTAGAGTGGAAGAAGCAGATGCTCTGTTTAAAAGTATGACAGAAAAGGGAGTTCTTGCAAATTCAGTGACATACAATTCACTAATTGATGGATACTGTAAAGAAGGCAATATGGAGAAGGCTTTGGAACTGTGTTCTCATATGACTGAAAAGGGTATAGAACCCAATGTTATCACCTTCTCTACCCTAATTGATGGTTATTGCAGGAAAGGAAACATGGATGCTGCCTTGGGTTTGTACTCAGAAATGATAATCAAAAGTCTTGTGCCTGATATTGTTGCTTACACAGCTTTGATTGATGGATATGGTAAACAGGGTAACATGAAAGATGCTCTCCGGCTGTACAAAGAGATGTTAGAGGCAGGCGTCACCTCCAATGTATTCACGATTAGTTGCTTGATTGATGGACTCTGTAAAGATGGAAGGACTTCTGATGCGATCACACTTTTCTTGGAGGTAACTGGAGCTGCTTCCACTGGAGATGAAATCAATAGAACAGATAGAAGCTTCTGTTCCCCAAATCATGTGATGTATACAACTATAATTCAAGGTTTGTTTAGCGATGGACAGATTTTCAAGGCCACTAAGTTTTTCTCAGATATGAGATGCTATGGTCTCAGACCAGATATCTTCACTTACATTATCATGTTACGGGGGCATTTCCAAGCCAAGCATATGCTAGATGTGATGATGTTGCACGCAGATATGCTTAAGATGGGTATCATGCCAAATGCTGTCATATACCATGTTTTGGCAAGGGGTTATCGAGAAAATGAACATCTGAAATCAGCTCAGAGGTGTTCTGAGGATTTCCTTGATGCAGGTCTTGGGGGTTTTGAATTAGAAGGACTGATGCCAGGATCTTTCTTGGTTACAGGAAGCAACAGTTATGAGTGAGGACCACACTAAAATTGTCGGATGTAATTTCCTCAGCCAGAAGGTTGATCTTCTTTGAAGGACCTGTGAGACCTTTGAGAGGGCATACAACAGCTCTTCTCTTTCTTTTGCAGCTTGCAACATGATGAGTCATGTAGACATTTCATTGCCAATGCTTTTCTCTCTAACAATGGTGTCACTTGAGCTTGGTAGAGACCTTTGAAGGACCCCTGAGACCTTTGAGAGGGCATACACCAGCTCATCACTTTCTTTTGCAGCTTGCAACATGATAAGTCATGTCTACATTTCATTGCCAATGTTTTTCTCTCTACCAATGGTGTCGCTTGAGCATGCCATGATCATTCTTGTTGACTGGTCTTCAACTTTGAGGAGCTGTGCACATCCATGGTTGTTTAATGTGATTACTAATATTCTAAGGGCTCCTAATTAATGTGTAAAGAGAACAAGCTAGACTGATTTGTCTTGTTTGGAAGACTCGTGATATCTGTCCTCTGGGCTTCACCCTTTTCCAAACATCGGTTCAACGAACTGTTATGGCACAGTAGTTGGTGTAATGCTAGCGCCTGAATGGGATCTTTTGGTGCAAATGAGGCTATTAAGAACTCCGAATACACGATACAAATGAATACCTTTTGAAGTACTGTTCTCTCATCTAAATGTTATAGCCATTCAACTTTTGCTTTGAAATGGGATTATTGCAGTTCTATGTGAATACATAGTCTGAGAACTAAACAGATTTGGAGCCTCCTGCTCCGGCAAGAGGCTTCTTCTCAGTCTCCTGTCCAATAACAGAGCAGAAATAATAACAGGGATCTGCAATAACAGAGGATCACGATCTTAACTAAACAATGGAATGGTCAAATGTAGAACTTAACTGCTCAGATTAATCTTTTGGTTTGTCAAACAGTTGGCCTTGTGAAATGTGAACTCAGTTTCTCAAGGTTCCCTCCTAGTCAAGCGTTTGGAAGTTTCCATAGCTTGGTCCCCTTTATTAGCACCAAGAATAAATGCATTATATGCTACTATGCAGTTGCTCCATCTGCCAGTAATATGTCCGATTGAAGTTCTTAGAATGGTTTAGGATGCGCTTAGCTTATTAAGTTTTGGGTTGATTACAAGAATATGAAGATTGGTGTGGATTGTCAATCACTCTTGCCCTTTAAAGGGCTTGCTTGACTTTTAGATTGCCCACATAGGTATATGAGTGCATTTGGCTATGCAATTTTACAGGCTTTTAAAACAAAATCGCGGAAAGTATCTCGTTTGGAAGTGCGTTTAAAAAAATTGGCGGTTTGAAAAAATCACGTTTTCATTAACTGCGTTTTGAAATTATCATTTTTTTAAACTATACATTTTGTAACTGCTAAGCTAAACGGACACTTAGAATGCTTTTGGCAGACAATTATGTCAATCAAGCATTATAAGTGCTTTATAATTCAACTTTCCTAGCTCAGGAAATTGACCCATGTGTTTGATATTGCGACACACATCATGAGGTACTTGAAAAGGTTCCCATTATTTCCAACAAGGGTGAACAAGTTCTTGGCAATAATCTATCATCCCAAAGTTCATCTCCATACCCACCTCAAACCACCAAAAGCAAACCAAACCCTTAAAAGTTACCTAAACTCCAATTGCACCACCAAGGCCCTATTGTTTTTCAGAGACATTTTGAGAAAAAGTCCTTCTACAATTGATAGCTTTTCTTTCTTGTTTGTCCTCAAAGCTTCCACCCAGAAGCATTACGCAATCGAAGGAAAACAGTTGCATGCGCTCATCAAAAAATTTGGCTTCGAATCCGTCGTTTACCTTCAAACATCTCTTATAAATTTGTATTCAGCAAGGGGGAATATGTTGGATGCACACCGTATGTTTGATGAAATACCCTGTAAAAATATAGTCTGCTGGACGGCCTTGATCTCTGCAAACGTTGACAACCAGAAGCCTAAAAAAGCTCTCCAGCTATTCAGGCAGATGCAGATGGAAAATGTGGAACCTGATAATGTCACGATCACTGTTGCTCTCTCTGCCTGTGCTGACATTGGTGCATTGGAGATGGGAGAGTGGATTCGTGCTTACTTTCATCATCAAAAAGGGCTCAATATAGATTTATCCATGAACAATGCTCTCATTAACATGTATGTAAAATGTGGGGACATTGTGACTGGGAGGGGAATTTTTGACAGCATGGAAAAAAAGGATGTCACAACTTGGACATCCATGATTGTGGGGCATGCACTTCACGGACAAGCAGAAGAAGCTCTTAAACTTTTTGCAGAAATGAGAGGAACAAACAATAACATTCGGAAGAAAAAGAGGAATGGTGATCGTGGGAATTCTTTAATTGTCCCAAATGATGTTACATTCATTGGCGTTCTAATGGCTTGCAGCCATGCAGGAATGGTGGAGGAAGGGAAGCAACATTTCAAAAGCATGAGTGAGGATTATGGTTTAAAGCCTAGAGAGTCTCACTTTGGCTGCATGGTGGATCTTTTCTGCCGAGCTGGACTCCTAAAAAAAGCTTATAACTTCATTTTGGAGATGCCCGTGCAGCCAAATGCAGTGGTTTGGCGGACATTTTTAGGTGCATGCTGCCTCAAGGGAAACATCGAGCTTGCTGCAGATGTTCGGCGTAGGCTGCTTGAGTTGGATCCTGGCCATGCGGGTGATTATGTTGCCATGTCCAATATTTATGCTGCTATAGGCATGTGGGACAAGAAAATTGTTGTTAGAGGTCAAATAAAGAAGCGAAAGGCTCCTGGTTGCAGCTCAATTGAGGTGGGAACTGGAATAAGTGAATTTGTTGCTGCAGATGAAGATCATCCTCTAAGGTCTGAGATATATGCGGTTCTCAAGCACTTGCTTATCAATATGAAAGCTTCTGGGTACTCCCCGGAGCTTTCTAGCTTAACAGAGTACTAATCAAGAAAAGTCGTTGTCCAAATGCGGCATGAAAATGCAAACTATTGCGAGCATTATGCTAAAGAAATCTAGTTTACTCGGTCTAAATGATTCTTTACAAACAATGGTGCTCAAAGAAGGTTGGGATAAGAAGAAAGAAATAATTCTTCAAAAGCCACATTTGCCTACCAAGCCATAGGAACCTACCATGCTACCAGTTTGAATTTGGCCTAACCATTCAATTGCTGTTCTGAAAGGAGTAATGAAGTTGGACTACAGACATACTTCTCTTATGGGATACAGATAATAGTTATGATATCTCTTGGGAGGACAGCATCTACTCAGAATTTTTGGAGCTATTGCAGTATACTTAGTCGAGTAAAGCAAAACCACATTTTTATTCTACCATTATTTTATTATGTTAACGTGGCGGTGCTTATTAATTTTTAGATTTTTTTTTTTTAATAATAACTGGTTGATATTGTCACGTTACATGAATTAAGAGTGTGATTTGTAGCATTATTCTTCGAAGTCTATAAGGATAATTCATAAAATTTAAAACATACATGACAGCTTTCAAATACATGTAGTTGTTTTGTAGTTTAAACTAGTGCTCTCTGTGTAATAATATACTGTTCCAACAATACATGCTTTTGACCAAAAAAACAAAGAGCCCTGATTGGCATAAACCCACGTCGTAGTCGTAGATGTAATTGTTCAAAACAGTAACCTATTTTTAAGAAAAGATAATGGCAAAAATGCTCCACTCACTCCTATGCCTTTATTATTATTATGAATAACTTTTTTTTTGTTTTTTTTTTTCCTCTAAGGACTAGTTTATTTGATAGAAAAATGTTAGATCTACATTTTTTTTTTTTTAACAATTTGTTAACATGATATTTTCACCCAATTAAAGGGTATTAAGTTTTTTTTTGTGGCTGAGATGATGACACATATCAGAAATCGTACAAAATGATAAAAAAAGTTGTTTCCATGTTTTCCATGGCTAAACATTTCTCTTATGTTTTCCATGGCCACCAATGCTATTTAGCCCCCAAATTCAGGGCCTCTCTTACCCTTGATGAATTCAAAAACCCGGCTTTCCCATCATTTCCTACTTTCCCTATATATGAATGAATGTAAATCTCGGTAGTCACTGCTCTTCTAGCCAATACCCGTCCGGCTCGGACGCCTGCGGTTCGAGCCCGGTTCGGCCGTACTTGCCGGTTATGGAGGAAACAGGGTTTGATGGGGCTAGGCCTTTTCGTTATGTACCGCGGTTCATCGTGTGCGCTGTATCCGGAGCTCTTACAGGCTTCGTCGCTGTTGGTAGTTTGTTGTGAATGTTTTGTTTGGCATGAATTGAGCTATAATGTTAGAATTGTGGGATTTCCTTCAAATTCTTAATGAGCATATGGGCTTTGTTGGTTATGAATACTACTGCTATGTATACTTAAAAATATTGATGTTGCTGGCTGGGATTTCATTTTTCTGTGTTTTCTGTTTTAAATTTGGGGAATTTGAAGTGTAGTTGTCAATTTTTTTCCCCGCTATTTATGAATTTTTTGTGCATTATACTCCGAAAAGTTGTCTGAATTTTCCCTGAATTTCTTTGGTACGTGCTTGATATGAAAAATTAGAGCTTGTTAGAAAGTTCCAGCAATACAAGATTTGATCGGTTGGTTCTTTTTTTTCTTTTTTTTTTTCCAGTTTTAGAATTGTTGTTGTGGATATAATTTGTTGACCTTCTAGTGTACCTATGAATGGTGTGATTTTTAGGAGTGACAAAAAAGAAGGAAAAAAGGACTATTTATGGGGTGGACATATAACCTCGAGGTGTTGTTGTTGTTGTTTTATCTCACTGCATCCACTGATATATCTGTCTTCCACCTGAAGCTGGAGCTTTCACAGGAGCTATTGCTGGTGCTCTAGCTGGTAAGGCTTCTGACAGTGGTGTCCTTCGTGGAGCTGGACTTGGCGCCATTGCTGGGGCTGTGCTCTCTGTAGAGGTTCTGGAGGCTTCTCGTGCTTACTGGTGTCTGGAACAATATGGATCGCGGAGTTCATCATCAATGGTTGGTTTTTTGGCCTTGTTCTTTGTTATGTCTCGGTTTTCTCTAGGGTTGTTTGCACATTCATGATTTCCAGAAATAGGACTTGATGACTTCTGTAGGTGAAGTTATCAATCATCGTTTGGAAACCTAGGTCATGATCATGGTTTGCTGCCAGATCTTTGGAGTTGTGAAAAGCCTTTTTTTTCTTTTTTGGAGAATTCATTCACATGACATCATCATAGAGTTTCATTAATTTTTGTAAGGGCGGTTTTTTCGCTTAATCTTTCGTGAAAGAACAATGTCTACCCTCTGGTGAAACATGTATTCTTATTACTAATTCTCTCATAGTTCCTCATAATCGAGTTTTCATATATTTTTGTAAGGTCATCTTGTCTTAATTCTTAGCTGTAGATCAATTGTCTACCTTTTGGGTCCAGGCAGATTTCATAGAGGAGCTTTTTCATGGGAGGTTTGTAGAGGAACAATTTACACCGGCAATGTTAACTGCTCACCGCTGGCAGGTTTTTACTCCTATGTTTTTCTTTCTTTCTTCTTCTTCTTCTTCCCTTATTTCCCCCTACACGCTTTCTAAAAGCAGTAGCTGTTTGTAATGCACATCTTAAATTCATGACTGTTCATATATATGCTCAGTCAAGTGGGATGGTAGCAAGTGGATGGGCTTCTTGTTTTATAGCACCTGTCAAATTTGGTTTCCAGATTGCATCTTTGCACTTTTCCATGAACGATAGTTAATAACCATTATTGTGATATTTCTCACTCTCTCTTGTCTTCTTGTTTTCTATTTTTGTAAGTAAATTGGAAGAAAAAAAAATTGGCTCATCTTTCTTTGTGCTTTCTACTGACTATATAAATGATGCTTCTGCTGAATATGTTTTTATTCTTTGTTTTTTATTTTCATTTACTATTTTCTGGGTCATTTCACTTTTGCAATATGGGGAAAATAGCGTTTCATATTTAAGAAAGTTTAATTAACTTCTGAAAACATCAAATGTCTTGACAGTTTAGGGTTAAAAAGAAAGAAAAGAAAAGAAAAAAAATAGAGTTTCATATTTGAGAGAATTTAATTTTGTTTCACAAAGAATATATATATATATATATATTTTGACATTAACAATAAGAGGTTTGTGACTATACCTTTTCTCTCTCATATTAAGTATATATTACATAGTATATTATTGATGTTTTTAAATTTCACATCCCTAACCATCTATTCTGAGCTGTCATAAAAGTTTCTTCCACCGTACATATTAATCTAACTCCGTGTTAGGACATTTTATAAAGAACTTGTTAAGTATATGGCTGAGGGGAACATATTACCATTTTAGGTATCAACATACTTCTGTATGCCCGTTTTGTTTACATCATCTGGGATTTCTTTGAGGCAGGGCTTAGGCTTCAAATTGCAATTTGCATACTCTATGGACATCTTAGCTTTGGTGAAATTATTTTTATAAGGCGGACAGTTGTAAAGCTCATAGTTACTTTAAACTTATTTTTGAGTGATAACTCTCAAATGTTTTTAGTTGGAATGGGCAGGTTACCGTTGCTAATATAGGCTATGATGAGACTCTTGATGTCAATGGTGGAATTGCATCCAGAGGATTGTCAGACGATTCACTGAGGAGATTACCTTGTCATGTGATCTTGGAGGAAATCGAGGCAGCACAAAGTATCAGTTGTAGGATATGTCTGCAGGTATTACTCTTTTGCAAAGATTAGGATCTTGCAATGGTCATTCATTTTTGTGTACTGATTGTAATTAGTAGGGATATTTCTATGATCGATGCAAATTTACTTTTAATCAGCTAAAGAAAATTAATAATCAAAAGTACATTTAAAATCTGCATCAAAATTGAGTTCACTTCATTTTGATGGAAAAGTTAATATTTGTTAGCGATACAACCCTAAAGATAAGTATGTGCGTTTTGCAGGATATTGAAGTAGGAGAAATTGTGAGGCGCTTGCCCCGGTGTCATCACATTTTTCACTTGAAATGTGTGGACAAATGGCTTGTCAAGCAAGCTTCATGCCCTATGTGCAGAAAGGCAGTTTAAATATGTACAATATATGTATAGGATCCTATTTTTGTATAGAGAGAAGATCCATGTTTTTATTTGTTTGTTTTTCTTTTACCTGATATCTGGTGTTTGTAATATAGTATTTGTATTTTTAAGGTAGTTACTAGAAAATATAGTTGAAATACAAAATGAATTTATATTTAATCCTAATATGTTTGCCTTTGATGATGGATAGAAAAGCTCTTTGCAAGTTATAAGATGCTAAGATGCGACTTATTGGCAAATATGGTCCACGTAAAGCCTTCCTTGCATACATTTCCATGAGGAAGGCATCACCCCACTTCATTGGTCTCTCCTTCAAGTCCATTTTTCTTTTCGAGTCATTTTGTTGATCAAAGAATCATGCTTGTTAATCTAAATTGTTGGACACGATGCCAGATGGTTCAGAGGTTAAGATGCACAAATAAAGGCATCCATAAATGCGGTGAGCAATGCATTTCTTCATTACCCTCATCCTGACAAGCCTTTTTCTGGGTAAGTAACAAGGAAAAGGAAACCAGAAACAAACACTGAAACATTAAAAAAAAAAAAAAGTGGGTCTTTCACACTGTCTAGTAGAACACACGGGCTCTGATGAGAGATGGGAATGCTATCAGCATGGCGTTTGGAGGTGGCCTATTTTGTCACATAATTGGTGCAAAAGTTTGCGCTTTCGTAAACTTTTTGAGCTTTTCAAGAAGAGGAAGGAGAAAAGGTAATAAGAGTCTCCGAGAAGGGAAGATGCTCCATTCCTACTAAGCCTTTTGAAACCTCTTCGAATTTGGAAAGGGGAAAGATCATGTCACCACCTCTACCAAAACGGTAGAGATTTTGCCAAAGACAACAATTTATGGGCAGAAGGCAACCTGCCTATAGAAACCAAGGGGGTGTTTGAAAAAGGATTTGGATTGAGGTTAAGGGATTATTGACTTTTGATGTGATATAAAGTAGAAAGAATGTTGTACATTTTTTGTATGGAAAAAAAAAAAAAAATTGTTTTTTAGTGAGTATTTTATTTGAATAATAATAAAAAGTGTTTGATATGGTATAAAAAGTAAAAAAAATTGTTAAAAAGTGGTTGATGTGGTATAAAAAGTAAAAATATTTTTCTTTTTTTAAGAAAATCAAAGTCCATAAACAATACAGTCCGGTCTTTTGCCAAACGTCCTCCATGATTTTGTCTCAGTCTTCTTTCTGACATAGATTTTCTTTTACTATGATTCAAAATTGTTTGGTGCATATGATCGTGTGCAATGCCTCACTCCAATAACTGGAAATGGACCGGCTTCTTTTGTTAAAATCTTCTTCTTTTTTTTATTCTCAAAACAAAAATATAACAAACAACCTAAAACACAAAATACTAAAAACTGTTTTTACTTTTATATCATATCCAACCACTACTCCAATCCAAAAACAAAAACGTCATCTAAAACACATTAACAAAGACACCCGATCTATAAAGCAAATGGATGAGTCCTAGTCGAATGCATTTCTAATGCAAATGCTTGCGCACTCGAATAAACAAGAAATGGTAACATTTATTCCTTTCCTTCGGAGTACATATGCAATAAAGATCTACTTAAAACTGGTAGATGACCTTGTGCCAGTGTCGCAGAAAGACTTGGCCTTCGGCTAAACAACAATTTTAACATTTCATTGCGACAAAAAAAAAAAAAAAGGGAGTATCAGGCAGTTTTCTTTTTCAATTTTTTTTTTTTCTTTTGCACCTTCAATTGATTTAAAAAAGTAGACAAGAAAATTGCATTACCGAAATAGAAGTTAGTAAAGCTATTGCTTTGTTCTAGAGCAAAGGGCTGTAAGTTTGAATTATTGCATACAAACAATGCCCCGTAGGCGGTACTCCTACCGCACATTTGATCTCTTACTAATTTATCACTGATAACAGGGAATTTGCAGGAAGTCCGGCACATCCGGAAACTGGAAGCTAGCGGTACGCTGCTTATTCACACGTTTGTATTGTCTGCAAGTTTGAAGAAACCATTATCAGATTAGGAAGTAAAAACCTTACAAAAAGAGATCATGCTCATGAGATCACTTCCAACAAAAAAGAAATATCATAGAACTTGTTGATGTCCTTAGAATGGATGTGCATGTACAAATTTACAACAGAAATTCTGAGTGTTATCTGGTCAGATGAACCTCCACTAAACCACTAATATGCAGTTGGTTATCATCTTCAGGGAATGTTTCTTAAGAGTTCTGGTTCTTGTTTTGACACCAATGAACCATGGGAGTCATATTTCAATATCTAATTGAGAAAGTATGATCACACAAGAAAGTAACGTACATGGAAATGAAGAATACAGTATCGCACGTTGCATGGAATATGATCTTTTTGAGGTCATTTCACACTGCAACAGCTACAGGCCTTTTGCTGGCTTTGATTCCTCTTATAGCTGGAAGATAGTCAATTTAAACAACAAATACAATTTCAGTACAAGACCTTATCTATATTAAATAGTATATTTTTATATTTTTTTGGACTAATGAAGGTTCAGTTTTGCCATACCTTCAGCATAATCTTTGGCTCCAAAGACGGCAGAACCAGCAACTAGAGCATTAGCTCCAGCCTCAATAACCTACCAGCATAGAAAACAACTATAAATTTTGTTTAAAGATTTGATCCAGATCATTGGGAGACCTGGATTCAATACCTAGAAACAGATAAAAATATGTTTTCACCATAAAAATATAGGGGGGGTAGATAAAAAGAGTTGCCTCAATAAAATCACTTCTCAATATTTACTACAAGACTGGTCCATAATAACGTGATAGATTCATATGTTCACCAAAGGAAAATGAATTTAGATTGGACACCTTATAGGCATTTTTTGGACCAACTCCGCCATCCACTTCGATCCATGGGTTCACTCCCTGCAGAAATAAATTAACCAACAATATGTCAATGGCTTTTGAGTTCATATAAGACATACAAAAGGAAAGCAACCAAGCATAAAATTTATATAAAACCATACCTTCTCTGCACATAATCTTCTCAAGTCTGAGATTTTCTTCACTTGGCTCTCAATAAAGCTCTGCCCACCAAACCCAGGGTTTACAGACATGATCAAAACCAGATCAACCACTGTTAACATAAAAAGATTCGTTAGTTTCACAATATCCAAACAGATAAATCCTAAATAATTGCAGTATTGCATTGATTTTGAGTTTCTGTGAATTTTCTATCGTCTTTTCTGTTTGGACTCTCCCTTTTCATCAATGAAGTCAACGTATTTTTGCAAGGTGAAAAGCAGTAGGGAAGAACTGAAGAAAGAAATCTTTTTTGCATAATTGATGGAATAGATGTCAGTAGATAGTGAACTTAGTAAATGTTATGCATGTAAAATTACTATGTACATTGTTTGTCTGTCAAAATCATTAAGAATTAATTTTCTCCCTTTGGAGGCTACATGTTAGAAACATATTTAACTACTCTGTCCAAATGGTTTAAAGTATTTGGTTCTCTTTACTTAGTCTACGCTATTTAGCATTTCCAATGAGTTGTTAAATAGCACATAGGCAAGGCTGGACATGTGCCCACACCTTATCTAATAGGAAATAAAGTGCACATGGGCACGAGGAACAAGCCTCAACAAATAAGCCTGACAAGGTCCCTCTGTAACATCATTAGAGATTTCAAGATAAGCTATTACATAGAAATAAACAACTAAATAAATAAGAGAAAAAGAACTCACCATCAAGGACATATTCTATTGCAGTTAGTGGGGTACCAGGGTTTAGGACAACTCCAGCTTTGGCTCCCAAACTTTTTATCTAAGTCATATGAGAAGAATTGAGTTGCAGTCAGAGACATGTAACTAGTAACACTACTAAAACAGGGAAAGGATCTCCAATTAAGAGTGTTTATGATCCCCTCCTGGCATAACAAAAAAAAATAAAAACACGCAAATTCTTGCAGAACACCTGCAGAAAAATGGTGGAAGCCCCAACCAGCATTAAAAGAAACCAAGATATTACCTAGTTTGGGAGCTTAGACTTTCATGGATGTATAATCTGAATTCTGTGAGCCAAAATATTACAAACTAAACCTTTTTTTGATAGGTAATATTACAAACTAAACCTTATAACAACAAATCAGCTGTATCACTATTTTCATAACATATATAATAAAGTCATGCTACATAGTACACCCCCCATTCCACCCCTATCCCACTAAGCTGATGTGGCAGTGCTCATCAGCCTTTGTTAAAAAAAATTCAATAGCTGATAGTTATTACCACATCAGTCCAGTGAGATAGGGGTGTAGTATTTAGCATTACTCTATATAATAACATAACACAGAGAAAATCATACTTGATTAACTGTACGATGCAGATGGATGGTGGAAGCTTGTTCGCAGTGAACACTGACTATGTCAGCTCCTGCCTTGATAAAATCTGGCACTCGCTCTTCAGGTTCCACAATCATCTGCAGTACATTGATTTCATATAAGCAAAAAAAAAAGGCTCAATGCTTGCACAATTGAAAAAATACAGGTAGAAGGAAGATTACCAAGTGCACATCCAAAGGAAGATCTGTCACAGGGCGCAAGGCATCAACCACAAGAGGTCCAATTGTAATATTTGGAACAAAACGACCATCCATTACATCAACATGAATCCAATCACAACCAGCCAACTCCACTGCTTTTACCTAGACAAAGTGAGAGTCAAATGCTAACAACACCTGTGAAAACCAATAAAAAATTGACATAAAACCAAAAAAAAACTATTTAACGAGTGCCTAACTTATAAAGAATAAAGTAGCTCTTTTGGGTGGGTGCTCAAACAGGTACATCAACCCTTTGGATTATAATAAAGCAAAAAGCAGAGTGGTAAATATCAAAATGCTAATAACCTGCTCTCCCAACTTTGCAAAGTTAGCGGAGAGAATAGATGGAGAAACAATGACATCACTTTTCGAAAATTTATCAACCCGAGCTGTAGCCTTCACCACAGTTTTATACTTTCTCCTGAAATCACACAATAAAAAGTATCAAATTATATCAGAAACAAGCAGCATCATCTTCTAGAGGAAAATTCAACTTAAGGTATGCCTGGTCCTCACCGCATACAGCGCAAATAATTAAACATGAATCAACATCCGACAGCAGAAAAAAAGAAAACAAAAAAGAAGGAACATAATTTCACTAATAAAAGAATTTCAACATTTTGAATGACGCCTCCAGAAGAACAGTATAACAATCATCCACAATTTGCTACTTGGACAAACCCTTATTGTTCACTAGAATTAAAAAATGCCTGTCCTAATACTGGCCTATGTTCATTAGATATTGGATAACAAATAACAGAAATCTGTGCTGACATACAGAGATTGAGAGAAAGAAACAACCTACATTTGCATACAACTCAACAAAAAAGCAATGGTGGTCTAGGTTATAGGAAGAGTGAAATACAACTCAACGTGGGTTAACTGTTAATAATTTGGTATTAGCAAAACCAGACTTTCAGGAATTATCCTAGCTGTAAGATCCCCTTGCCTTATGCGCTAGTTGGCATAGTTCCTCAAAAGGTAGAAACTTTAAAATTAAAAGAAGAAAAAAAAGGCATGAAAGTTAATATATAGATCAATTAGGTTTTGTTGTGATTAGTCCACCTTAGATGGACCTCGACATTATCCTTTCAAAGTATGATAACCTATATAGACCAGCATAAAAAATGGAAGTGTACATGAAATCATAAAAACTTTCATGCTGAACTAATAAGAGAAGTTTTCATTCTAGATTTCTAATCATAGAAACATGAAAGACATATTCCGCGGCAAGCTCCTTGATTTTCTTTCTGTAAAGTGCAATTCCAGTAGATAGGTAGAAATTAGAAGCTCTTCTCCGGCAACTTCTTGTGTATTTTAAGATCACATAGCAAGCTAATCACAGGTTCATCAAAGAAAGTCGCCAAAAGTGTATAAAAACAATGCTAGATTCGTTGGACCTAATAGAAGAACTAGTATATTGTACACAAAGGACTCTCCTTTCTCAACTATACACTGCAACTGGACAGTTATTTTTCCAAATAGAAGTGGACGTGGAGCTTCTTACATATGATACTAGAAAAAAATTACACAATGCATTGCCAAGGATATTGAATCTTCTTGACGACATGGGATCAACTAATAGGGGACTTCTAATTCAAAGACTGATCATATCTCTAGGAAAGCCAATAGCATCATAGACAATTTTGTAAGAAATTGGTTATAAATTTGTATAGAAGTGGACAGAAAGATCAATGGTGGAGGGAATTTAAGAATAAGTAGGACAGGATTTACTGGTGCTTGCTATTGTCGTTCACATCCTTATAACATATTCCCTTCGCCCTTGACCCACCAAAAGCAATGAAAAGATAAAAACAATTATGTTATTTCAACGATCCCACTGTATCTGCTCAGGAAAAAAAGACGATTCAACTGTATCTTTAACCTAGACTTCCATTAGATTAATGATCACAGAAAACACTAGCCCACCTTGAATCCGAATTCGACTAATTTATCCATTTTATTTGCAAAAAGAAAAAAGCTGGTTCGAAGTTCAGCTGAACACAATCACGAGCATGTACCGCACAACATTCAAAGACGCCAATCTAGCATAACATGAAACCAGAAATACTGAATTATAGAAAAATTTCTGGCCCTCTTATACCGTAAATCATTGACGTCTTCACCTTGAAGTTTTCTAATACTCACGATATTTAACCATCTCAAAAGAAAGTAAAGAGAGAATTTTTTTTAAAAAAAAAATCAACAAATTTCATAAAACTTGTTCCTTCAACCACAGTATTTCAACTGACACTTCATAAACACAAATTGATGCATACCCAGAACAAGTTTCTTCCGTCAATATCCACAATTGTACTGCAATTAATTTCTTGAATCTTTGAAGGCTTCATGTTTCTTACAGTAAACAAACTGTCATTTCTGAACCGGGTCTCATTCCAACACACAAATTTGCCATTTTAGCCATCATAACTCCACTAAATAGCAATACCCAATACACATCCAAGACGGAAAAACACCCCAAATTAAAATAAATGATACCTTGTGAAGGTAAGCGAACTGGGTTGAGAGAGAGATGGCTTTTGAAGCTTAAGACCCCCACCAAACCCACTGATCTGGGATTGGATTGACGAACACAATGAAGCTGTTGACATCTTTTCCTCGTCTTTGTTGTGAGTGTGTGTCTCTGTATCTCTCTATCTATCAATGGGTGTCTCTCTAAGGCCTCAACGGTTAGGTAGTGAGAGAAAGTTTGGTCCTTTTTCTTTCTCTCTCTTGTCCTCTCACCAATCTTTCAGCATAGAGTCGAAGGTAAGAAAAAGACCAACCATTTGCTTATTATCTGCAATGGTTGGCGCTCTATATTGCTGACTTGTAAATGAGAAAATTTATTTATTTATTTATTAATTTTCATTCCTCTTTTCTTTCTCCAAATTTGGCCTTTGGCCATTCATTGTATCGTAGTAATGATAGCCTTACGTAGGATTTTCAGCCTACTTTGCGATCTGTGCCCATGCTTCTGGTCCAAAGAACGTTGGCAAGAAATTTGGATTTATCTTAAATTAGTTGCTATAAGGGAAATCATGCATTTTAACCACCCCTCTTGATGCTTCCACTACTTTAGGTGTTACAAATTTTAGGTTTATAAATCGTTTGATTATAGAAATATTTCTCTTAGTTTGGGACTTGAAATGATACTGTTAAATGGATAAAAAATTATTTTAACCTCGTTTATGAAATTAAAGCATGTAATTTTTATATATATTTTTAAAATGCACGTAAGAATTACATGATCTAATAATAAATATCTTATGTTGTGTTAATCTTATTAAAAATATATGTAAGATTCACATACTTTAAGAACAAATATTAATTTAATAGATTTAACTGAAAAAAATATATATATATTTGAATCTAATAATTTGTAATTGTTAAAGCTTGTGCAAGTGGTACCAAGAGAGGGGTTTTTTTTTTTTTTTTTTTGGTTGGTTTCTTTCTTTGCATTGGCATTTGGCACCCACGTGATGATGTGAACGTTCAACACAGTTGTTAAGTTAGCTAAGTATAATTGTAATTAAACAATTAATGTTGAATGAGATTGAGGACTGACTTGGTAGAAATCGTCCCAGTTAAAGAATTTTATAGTTTTTTTTTTTTTTGGAAGAACAAATAAAATTGCTATATGCTTTAAGGCAAAGTTGAGAAATTTCTTGTGCATGTGTGGAGAAATAAGATGAAATTTTATTTTGTTATATCTAAAATAGTGTACATGACGTCGTCATATCATTTAAAATTGACATAATATATACCGTTAAATTTATAAAATAAATTGTCTTTATTTCACTAAAACGAAGAATATCATATTCTCGGAGGAGAGGCCAGCCAGGCCAGGCTCAAAACCATAATCGCAATTAAAAATGAGATCAATGGAATTACAAATATTGGAAAAATACAAGACACGCCTATGAAGGTAACCTTAAAAGGAGGCTTGATATATAGGTATAGTTGATACAAATGTATGACTTTGAGCAAACATATATTTTAATTTGCTTGTGAAAAGAGACTGATTGGCTTTTTTCTGTTACAGGTCACAACTTGCGTTAACGAATAGGTTGGTAAAGAAAATTGGGTCATTCTCAGAAAAAAAAAAAAAAAGAAAAAAAAAAAAGAAAAAAAGAGAGAGAGAGAAAATTGGGTCATAATGACAACAACCAAAAGAATTCCAAACAAAGAATATGAGTAGAAGGAAACTAGAAGAAATATAGAAGAAGTCTTTTATCAGTAACAAATACAGAAATCTTTGATCCAAATTGTCAAATTCTTTTAAATAATATATAGGAAGAAATCTTTAATCAAGAACTTTAACATGTGTCCAAATTGATCAAGCCCAAAATCAACAAAAAGTTCCCATAAATTGATTAGAGTAGTACTATGCACACTACAACTTTTACTTCAAAGTCCTTTACAAATTGTTTTGGCGGTTAATAATTGATAAAATAATTATAGTGACTAACTTATCAACTATACACATTTAATTATTTTACCAGTTATAAAATACCAATTTGTAAATTGATCAGGCCATACATCAACAAAAACATCACGTAGGCATGTGGTGTGGTGATTTCTTTATCAGACATGGAGTTTCTTACTTCCTAATTCCCAAACAAGACCTCGTAAAGAATCACACCCGTCCATCTGGAACAAGTTGAATGCAACCTTAGCTTGCCCATCTCGTTTATGCCAAGCACTTTTTAAGTTGTTTGTAGGGTTGGAATTATATCGAGAGGAGAGTATAAGATTATATAAATTAATTTTAACTTGATTTGTTTAATTAATTCATCAAATTTTTTAATTTTAATTTATTAATTTCGTATTAAATTAATTTGTCAAAAATTACCAGTGCACCCTTGAAAACACCAACCTCGACTACAACCTCAAACCGCCCCCCACGTCCTACGGCGCTCAACCTTGGCAAAAACCCGTGACTCAATTACGGTAGTGCCATACTGCCATGACGACGGGACGTTGAGTTCTTGCATTAATAGAGCTGTTATAGCGTCCTAGTTTGGAGGTTTTTTTTTTTTTTTTTTTTTTTTTTCAAGGCACCCTAGAATCTTATAATAAAAATAATAATAGCAATAATAAGAACTATTAGTAATGGTAACTAATACAGATATTCTTATAGTAATTACATTTATTGCATTTAGAACCTTTTTTTTTTTTTTGTCCTGTACCTGTAGTTCGAAATACTTACAGGACAGGTTGCTATGAATGGCAGTTGGACACACGTGTAGGTTTCGTCAGTTTCATCACATAGTACATATGATGGCACCGATCATACCTAAGTTCTTTTTATATTTTTATTTTTAGGGTCAGATTTAAATTCTTATTCATTTCTCTCTTATATGGAATTTCTTAACAAGGCCCCCTCATTGAATCAGAAAAAGGGTTACTCGCTTTTTTTTCTTTTTTTTTCTTTTTAATCAGTAACCTTGACTTCATGAAATGAGTAATTATATATGTCATTTTTTATGTTTATTTTGTGTCAACCAAAAGTGATGTGGCTTTTAAAATCACCACTGAATTTATTATCGATAATTATTGACGTTTGATTTAATGATGATTTTAAAAGCTATGTCACTTTTGATTGACACTTGTTGGGAGTTGAGCCTGAATGACGATGCAGGCCCATATCCCCTTTTGGACGGCTCGTATGTAGGGAACCCAAACCTATATATCTGCCGACCTTCGCCATAAGGGTCGGTTAACGCATTAAAAGTTTTTCCATCCCTCGAGGTTCGGCTCCTAAACAAATGATGTAATGACCCTTGATGAAGAAAGGACAAGGTCCATTATGGCTAGCATTTAAGGCAGCCGGCCTTGGTTGTGGCTCCCACATGTTTCCCAGGTTTACCTGCCCTTCAGGACATGACTAACGTGACAAGCGGACAGAAATTCAAATATCGTGGACCAGTATTTATGCGACACGTGGAAGGATCATAAATGGCCCGCATGGGCATAGAAGACAATGGGGGAACTTGGGGCCCCACCGCAAAGGCTCATTAAATGAGCCTTGGGGGGTCCACCACTATATAAGAAGAGGGAAAAGGTTCGGCAAGAGGTATGTGACAAAAACCCTAACAAATATTCTGAGTCTTTCTTAGTAAAACTCTCAAAGAAAAATACTGACTTAGGCATCGGAGCTATCCCCCGCCGGCAATTCCCGACAAGCTCTTGTGTTTAACTTTTTCTCTGTTCTCAGGCCCACGTGTAATCGGAGTTGGAAACTGTCCTAACAACACTCATAAAATATGCCTTAAGCCCATCGAATTCACTGTTAGAGTTCATTTTTGTAATAATTCAGTTTATTTCTTTCATTATATTAACAATACATCATCTTAAATAACACTATGAAGCCTTCCAAGCGGATCACTTGATAAGAAAGACGGAAAGACGGAAAAAAAAAAAAAGGGTCTTTAAATTGTCAAATTTTGTTAAATATGTAGTCGTTCTTAATTTAGTGGATAAATGATTTGTCTTCCGACTATTTAAGTTGATTTTTTTTTTTATTGATTGCTGTATTATTTTAATAACTTAATCTAAATTAATACATGATACCATTTATTAAAGGCCTCTTGCGACCAACAATGTCCATTACCTCTTAAACCTTAGATAATAACTTAGTTTAATTACCTTAACTATCAAAATATGGACTGTACATGATAATTATTACTTATATTAATTAATGTGACAATTTCTATACGTTAGCTTCTAAAATATAAACAGGCACGCATGAATTTATAAGAGGTTCTTACAAAAATTGCACTACCCCCATACATTTATCTTGGTAATGATATCATATTTTCATTTATCCATTTATGTAACAAGAAATGCCATTCACCATTCAAGTGTCCATCTTCTGCTTGACTTTGTCTTTGTTATTTTGTTTTTAATTCTTTTCTTAAAAAAAAAAAATGCGACATCGACAAAAATATTAAGAGAAAAATACTAAAAATGCTTAATAGCATTTCTTATTATGTAACTAACCGACTGCACATCGAAAGCAGTCACAAAATGGGGATGAAGATTTTTTATAATTTTTTTGAAAGTGTAGATTTTTAAATTACGTTAAATTAAGTATTTTTTATATTAAATGAGTTAAAAAATGTTATTTATTAAAAATGTGACATGTTATTAACGAGAATTTAATATATTTTCATAACGTTTTTGTAATTAATGTTGTAGAAAAGCTTTAAATTAAAAAATATTTTTTGTTTTATTAAAGAATAAACGTTTATTTAAAAGTGAAGAAAAAATTTTTTGAAAAATTTTTTTTTTTTTGCTGCTTAGAAAACATCTTACCTTTTTGATATGTAGCATTTTTTAATTCATTCAATGTAAAATAAAAAAAGAAAAAAAGAGACTAAAATTAGAGTAATTATATATATCACCCTCTATGTTTACCTTATGTCAACTAAAAGTGCTGTGACTTTTAAAATCACTATTAAATTTATTATCGATGATTATTGATTTTTGATCTAATGGTAATTTTAAAAGCCGCATCACTTTTGATTGATACAAGATAAATATGCAGGATGACTTGTATCATTGCTCCTTAAATTAACGTAATTTAAAAATCTATACTTTTAAAAATAATAATACAAATCACTCTCCATGTTTACCTTGTGTCAACCAAAAGTAACGTAGCTTTTAAAATTATCATTAAATCAAAAGTCAATAATGATCAATTATAAATTTAATAGTAATTTTAAAAGTCACATCATTTTTTAATTAATACAAAATAAACATAAAAAGTACCGTATATAATTACCCTACTTTTAAATAAATCGGAAGGGATCTGAGCCAAAGCGCACCGAAAAGGAAAATCCGGAAGGGATCTGATCTCGAAATGAGACCCATCCAGATGAGCCAAAGCGCACCGAAAAGGAAAATCCGCAACATACAATCGCGTCGTCACCGACAAACTAGGCACAACATAAAAAATAGGAGAAGACAATTACATGGAATAATCTATACTTTTCACTTTTCGCGGGTTTGCTTTGAGATCCCACGTGGTTTGGTGAGAGGACTTTGATCAGCCTATGATTAATCTATAACGTGTCCGACCGTAAAATTTCTAGCCCCTGCCCGACCACATACAATCCTTGCCAGTTGCCACCATCACGTCCCTCCCTCAAACATTGAACCAGAGAGACAACTTCGTAGTTCACAGACTCACAGTCCAGCACAGCAACACTGCTCACAAAACTACTCTTCTGCTGCAACACGCCCACCCATTGATCCAAACGGACCAAGATCCGAATACCCATTTGGTCCAAACGGGACCTGAGCCGGATCTTGGCAATACCCAGATCAGATGAAAGTTTGCCAGTATGAAGAGGCTCAAGAAAAACCCGGATGATGATAATGATTTAGCAAAGCATCCGGACTCGGATACCCACATTTTTCTGGTAGATCCAGATAGGAAATTGGGTTCCAACCCGATGAGGCTGATGGGGATCATTGTGGTCTGTCTGATAGTTGTTTCGGTTCTGTTTTCAGTGTCTGTGGTTCTCAGTGACCCACCTTCAGATAGGATTTGGGAACCTTCAGGAAAAAGGGTTCTTGAGGTGGAACCCAGAAAAGGTACTTGCTTGTTGGGTTTTTATAAGGTTTTAGTAAGTGTTAGACTGAGTTTGAGTATGTTCTTGTGTTAGTGTACTTGATTTTGGGAATCTTTCTACTTGGGTTTTTGTCATTGAAACTTATATGCCAAAATGTTGCTCCGCCATGGTGAATTGTTGGATGTTGTATTTTTCTGTTTGATGATTTGTGCTGTTCTCTATCATTATTATAATTAAGAATCCTCTTTTTTGTTGGTGAAATGCTGGAAGAACATCGTTTGGTTTACATTCTTGAAGATGTAGCATAAAGTGTGTTTCTTGGGTTTGATTTATGTCATTGGTATTGAGAGCAAGCTCAACGCGAACTCAATTCATTAGATCAAAGAAATTCTATCGCTTAGTGACTACTTGGGGCCGGCTATGGCCTATGTTAGTCCTTTTTCACTATCAAACTCAATTTAGGGCCATGACTTTTGCCTGAACCATCTGCTATCATGTGTTTTTTCTAACAGCATCGACTCATATTTTTGCTACATTTAGCTTTAGTTAAATCCTTGACCCTACAGGTGCCGTATGTTCTTCACCGTGCACACCTAACTGTCTCAGATATTGTTATCACATATTATCCACAATATTGCTATCCTCTCCCTCTTTCAACTGCATTGTTTCCATTCTATTTCTTCATGTTACCACTTGTTAATCTAGATGTGCTCATTCCTGTTATATTTACATTATGAGCACATTACATTGTGTGCAAAATATGTTTACATTCTTGTGTATTTATACACTTTTCCTATTACTTTGGATAGACTGGTTTGAGGCTATTTATATTTACTGAATTTGCTTCATGCATATCTCAGATTATGAAGCTTGTTTTACTTTGATATCCTTGATACGCTCTAGTTTCAAATTCCTGACCTTTCTTGATCTGTCTACCTGTGTTAAAGATTTGGATTGAGGGAAGCAAAATCACACTTTAAAGATTTTGTCAGTGTCAAAAAGAATTTCAAATAACTACCTAGCAAACATTTGGAGAAGATATTTTTGGAAGTCATCTTTCAAGGGGAGAAACAAAATTATATGATTTAATTGAATTTAACCTAAAATAGGTAGGATTTCACTTATGTCTTACTTTTAAGAAGCAAAAAGTGATACTTGGTTTATATGATTTTATAAATGCTCATGAAGTTAATTATATCTCTTAGATTTGATTTGTCTGCCCCTACTTTCTATTTGTACATAATAAGTGTATCTTCTTTCCTGTTCTAGCTTGTTATGGTTCTCATTGTTGATTGCAATTTACAAACTCTTGGGAGATTATGTAAAATGGCAACATTTTTGTTAGTTAATGAATTATTTATTTGGTTTACTCTACTGCCAATTGATCTGTTTCTTACTGCCCAATAAGTTGTGTTGTATGCATATTGATCATGGTCTGTTGGCTATTTTACTTGCATCTCTGAGTGACATGATTTGTCAATGATGGTGTACTCTTCTAATTCCTAGGTTCAGAAGATGGTGTCTCTCAGTCTACTGAGGTGCCAAAGGATAAATTGCTTGGTGGCTTACTTTCTGCTGGATTTGATGAAGGATCTTGTCTTAGCAGGTATCAGTCAGCTAAATATCGCAAGGAGCTATCACACAAACCTTCCTCTTATCTCATTTCTAGGTTGCGGAGATATGAAGCTCTCCATAAACAGTGTGGACCGTATACTGAACCCTATAACAAAACCTTGGAGCAACTGAAATCTGGTCATTACACAGGGCGCTCAGAATGTAATTATGTGGTGTGGGTTTCCTTTAGTGGATTAGGGAATAGGATACTTTCCCTAGCTTCATCGTTTCTTTATGCTCTCCTCACAAACCGTGTTCTACTTGTTGACCCTGGAGTTGATGTGGCTGATCTTTTATGTGAACCATTTCCAGAAGTTTCCTGGTTCCTGCCCCCAGATTTTCCACTTAAAAATCAATTCAACAACTTCAATCAGGAATCTCCTCAGTGTTACGGGAAAATGCTGAAGAATATTACAATTGCAAATTCAAATAGATTGACGCCACCTTCGGTGTACCTCCATCTAGTTCATGATTATGATGATCATGATAAGCTTTTCTTCTGTGATGAAGATCAAACTTTTCTGCAGAAAGTGCCTTGGTTGATCGTGAAAACAGATAACTACTTAATCCCATCTCTTTTCTTGATCCCATCTTTTGAGCAAGAATTGAGTAAGCTCTTCCCAAAGAAGGAAACAGTTTTCCACTTCTTGGGCCGATATCTTTTCCACCCCACAGATCAGGTTTGGGGACTTATTACCAGATACTATGAAGCTTATTTAGCTAAAGCAGATGAAAGAATAGGCATCCAGATCAGGGTCTTTGATACAGGGACTGGTCCATTCCAACATGTATTAGATCAGATCCTAGCTTGTACCATGAAGGAGAATCTGTTGCCAGAAATCAGCAGAGAGCAACATATTATTGGTCCATCTGGAACTCAGAAGTCTAAAGCTGTGCTGATGACTTCTTTGAGCTCCGGGTACTTTGAGAAGGTTAGAGAGATGTATTGGGAATATCCAACTATTACAGGGGAGGTGGTTGGCATATTCCAGCCAAGCCATGAAGAGTATCAGCAAACAGAGAAGCAGATGCACAACCGGAAGGCATGGACAGAGATGTATTTACTGAGCCTGACTGATGTGTTGGTCACGAGTTCATGGTCGACTTTTGGGTATGTGGCTCAGGGTCTTGGAGGGTTGAAACCATGGATACTCTACAAGCCTGAGAATCGGACTGCCCCGAACCCACCTTGTCGTCGAGCCATGTCTATGGAACCTTGCTTCCATGCACCTCCATTCTATGACTGCAAGGCAAAGATCGGGGTGGACACGGGTGAACTTGTTCCTCATGTGAGGCATTGCGAGGACATGAGTTGGGGCCTTAAGCTTGTGGATCATTAGGATGAACTGTAATCATAAATGTGTGTTCTTGTAACTGTCACAATGATGTTGCATTTTTTGGGTGTGCAAAAGAAAATAGCAGCTAGTTTTGGTTATGTTATGACGTGCTTCAGTGGGCAATTAGGACGAAGATCCCTTACAAAAGCAAGGAAATGAAGGGGATGGTCTGTATTCGGGCGGTTAAAAAACAATGTTTTGGGGAAATGAGGAAGCTCAAAAGTTACCCTCTTCCCTAACACATAAGTGGGCATCATCTCAATTCTTAAACAATGCAAACATCAAACACATTGACAGTTTACCTTTGTAGTTGGTCCATAACTCATTTTTTTAAACACTTGTTATCCTTCATTAATTTTCTTATTATTAACTGCTTGGATCCTTGCCACATCCACACCTTTGACACTCAACAAATTACCATTGAAAAGTAGGATATAGGATCACAAACCAAAATACAGAGAACCATTAACTTTCTTCCACTGCAAAATACAGACCTCAAGAACATTTTACTTTAAAGGAAAGCAACATCCAGCCACTGAGTCAAACGTAGACATATCATATACGTTATTTTGCATCTCAGATTCCTCTGAATTCTGGTGCAGAGAATCAGTTCTTTCTCCCTTCAGATAAGATGATGTGGTATCCATGTCTGCATTATCAAAGTAAAAAATGAAAAGACAAAATATTCTCAGCCAATCTCATTATAGGGAACGCTGATGTAAAGGACGGAAATCAGGGATATGGAAATCATACGTTGATTTGAATGGTGCACTGGTAACTCCAACAGGTGTGTTAAAGGCAACCTCCTGAAATGGCCCAGCCATCTTACCTCGTGGAAACCATCCAAGATCTCCACCCTTCTTTCCCGATGGACATTCTGAATATTCTTGAGCTAACTGCAACAAGAAAGAAGACAAAAGGCAAAGGAATAAACCCCCAAAAAATAATATTAAAGGGAGTGGGTGTATTTTTCGAAGCTCATAGTCTGAATAGAGATCTACATCAGAAGGCTCGACTGATAACTTATACAACCATTTTACTAAATCACCATCATATGTCCAATTTTCAAACAATTCACAAGAAAATAAAAACTCCATCTCCTTCTACATAACATAAAGAAAGACGAAAAAATTTCTGACATGTTTTCTAGTAAAACTAAGCACATCATTGCAATTTATTTGCATCAACCACGATAATTGTCAATACTGTCTCCCTCCTCCCTGCTACAAAGGAATGTCTCTGGGGGCATCTTTCCAGAAAAGAAAATGTCAAATTACTGTTTCTTCTTTTTTAGTTAACTGGTTTTGTACCCTTTAGCAATCACCTAGTGCATGCTTGTGGTATCAACTATCAAAGTTGGAAGATATTTTGCTTGTTTCTCCAGAGCCATCATGGTTTCAAAATAATCGGAGTTTATATAAAATTAGCTTAAACCACAGAGAACAAATGAAGAGGGTTTTTAAGATGAGATACTCAAAAATGCATGAAACCATTACTTGAAAGAATCGAAGAAGTTTGTGAAACAGTTGCAGCTTCTAGCGCACTAAAAGTAAAGTACATAATATTCATATGATAGTTGTATAAAGCTCAAAGTAAAGGTAGAGAGCAAATAAATTGAGGAAAAATTAAAAAGAAAGCTTCCTGAATAATAATATCCTAGAAAAAGATTAACCTTTGCAAATTCAGCAGGTGGAACCTTATCTCCATTGCCGAGCCAACCATCCTGCAGCTTCTTGTATGCTTCATTAATCTTCCCTTGCTTCTCACATAAGATATGCCTTGCTGAACAAATTAATAGCCAGAACAAAAGCCATGATAATAAGGATTTAAAAAGAAAATGAAAGAAAAACAACAAAAAGAAGTTATAATTAAGAAAAAGATCCTGAATAGGGCAAAAGGGAAAAATCAACAAACAAAAAAAACCTTTGACATATGTGCAGGTGCCAAGCCCATCTGCTGCTGCCTTCCCACTTTTCCCTTTACCCTTTGACGCATTCTCATCAGCTCCACTCGCTGCCTGTTTTCCCTTACCCTTTGCTCCTGAGTCCTTTGACTTTGAGTCCTTCCCCATTTCCTGGCAAACCTAATTTGTTTTAGTCCAAGATGCTGGTCATATTATAGTACAAGGAATAACAAAACTTAAAAATTCAATGAGAACCTGATAAACATCAATTACCAAATGCAAAGCTAATTAAGGCCACACAATAACAATCATGACAGAAGCGACCAACAAACAATATATTAATTCTCATGCACACAGCAGGTCAAAAATACAAGCACCAAAAAGATAAAATAATACAGGGAATGAGATTAAACATACAAGGAAAAAGAACGAAAAGGAAATGGCCACCAAAAAAAAAAGCTCTACATATGGAAAACCAAGTACCAAATCATAGGCTCCACAAATTGAAGAATTCAGGATGCCTTTAAACCAAACTGATCCTCGGAGGCACAAAGGCTTCGCAGCATTTATGTTAAAAGTTACTGGGTTTGTCTCAAAAGTTTCAAGAGAGTAACTGCTAAAAGTCTATTTGTAATTCTCAATCAATATATTTTTGTCCTAACTGATAACCCATCAGAAAAATAGTGATAACCTCTAACCTAATTCCCAAAAGATCCAAGCTTTCAATCACACAACTCAACAAATCCCAATATTGGATGAATTTTCCATGGGAATTTTAACGATGCCAAAGCGAGAACATGAGCTTCTTTCTCAACATGCTTTGCCTTTCTCATCACATATTTCCACTAAACCACCAAAAAGAACAGCATATTCAGAGGTAAACTGAAATGGAAAATGAAGACACAACTAGTGTACATACGAATTCCATTCGCGAAAACATCAGCTAGATAAACCGAATCAATTATAAGTGTTCAGAGCTTAAAATTATATCAAGCACATTTGTTTAGCACAAACAACAACACCCACAAGCAGAAAATTAGGAGCACGCTGAAATACTGGTAAAATAAAATGAATTGCATGAATAAAATAAATACGAGGAGGGAATTCTCAGGTTTAGGATGAGAAGGAATACAGGATGAGAACGATCTAAGCATGAGACTTTTGTTTTTTTGTTACCTTCAAGAATGGATCAAAAGCCGCAACCAGCGATTTTCAGGTTTGAGATATTACCACCCGAAGGAGTCAAAATAAGCTGAGGCCCCTTTTTTAAACCTCCATTCCAAATCCAAACCAGAAAAATAATAATAATAAAACCCTAAGAGTGAGAGAAAAAAAAAAGAAAAGAAAAGAAAAATGCAACCTTAAATTAATGTAACCAAACAAATAAAATAGGGATTTGCTACGCCAATTTTTTTTTTTTTTTTTTGTCCTTTCTCAGTTATTACTTTAAAATTTATTATTAAATATGTGAATTTCATGTGATCTATACATGAAACTCGTATATTAATGATAAAGTTTTTTAAAAAAAATGAAAAAAAAAAATAGAATAAAAAATATAGCATTACTCATAAAATTAAGGGTAGATTGTTGGTGTAGAAATTTTTAAGAAGATTATGTCATGACCCGTGTTTTATCGTTTTTTAATTTGATTTTAGATTTTGTTTTGTTCAATTTTAGATGAGAAAGTCTAAACGTTCATGCTTTATTGCTTTTGATATTTGTAAATCAAGAGTTTTGTTAGACTTTCCAGGAAAAAAATGACTTGAGATCGGAAGAACTAGGAGAAAATACCCAAAAGGAAATGGAGAATTCCAAGACTTTCTTTAAAATTAGAAAAAAAAAAAATGCAAAACTAGTCCAAAGGATTTTACCTTTTGACAAGTAATTGAAAGTGACAAATCACTCCATGTTATACTACCTAACAAATAATTCATCGGTAAAAAATTTGTGTTTTTTTTTTTTTTGGGTTAGAAACATTATCAAATTACACATTTAGCTTCAAAGCTTGAAAAAGACATGCTTTAAAATTGGTTTTGGAAATGGTCTTTTGGAATATGATACCACCAACAAGAGTGAGGGTATTTTTGGTTAGAGTAGTGATATACCACACTGGTGTGAATGATCCGTATTCACACCGGTGATGTGGCATAAGCCACGTATGTTAAAGATTTGTTGAACTTGATAACATAATTATGAAAAGTTTTGACGGCCAAATTATAAAATGGATTTTTTATTTTTTGAATTTTTTTTTGAATTTTTTTCCCAATATATCAAAAAAATTGATTGAGTTTTCATACAAAGGGATGCATGTTCTTGTGTGTGTTTTAGTAGTTTTATTGCTATTCAGTGCAAGCGGCTACCTTAAATTTCGCATGCCTAACGTTTTTTGTCTTTACCGAATTATATGATGATGGTGGTTGCATGTTTGCTTTTAATCATACGATGGTGGGTGGTGGTTAATACTCAAGGCACTTCCTACATATGTGAATATATTTTCCTATTCCGTCTAAGCCCTATTCCGATGAAGCCGACCTATGTGACGCCAAGTATAATAATATTTTATATAGGTAATGTTTGATACGCGAAATGACTATTCTTTGAAATAGCATTTATTAAGAATAGAAGAAGTGGAATGAATTAGTCTTAGAATAGCCATTTTCTCATGGCTATTAGGATGACTATTCTAAAGCTAATTCATTTTACTTAAAGAAAAGTCCTTGACCAGGAGAAGACTTAAGATATCTAAGCACTCGGTGAGCTGCATCAAAGTGAGGCTTTCTAGGAGCATTCATAGATTGACTTAAGACTTGAACCGAATAAGCAATATCGGGTCATGTAATGGTTAAGTATACTAATCTGCCAATCAAATGACGATAGCTAGTAGGATCAACCACTAAATCCCCACCATCACAAGAGAGTTTGAGGTTAGGATCCATGGGAAACAACACTACTTTGGCAGCAAGCAATCCACAATCATCAATGATTTCAAGAGCATATTTCCTTTGAGAGATAGAGATACCCTTTGAGNCTCCTAGCAACTTCCAAACCAAGGAAGTATTTTAAAGAACCAAGGTCTTTGAGACGGAATTGACTATTAAGAAATGCAGCGAGGTTTGAGATAGCTTGAGGATCATTACTTGCAATGACTATATCATCCACATAAACCAGCAAAGCTATGAAAGAGGAACCTTGTCTTAGAGTGAAGAGAGAATAATTGGATTTGGACTGAATGAATCCATGAGAAATCAAAGTGTTTGAAAACTTTGAAAACCATTGCTTTGAGGCTTGTTTAAGACCGTATAAGGATTTGTTTAGTCTACAAACTTTGGAATCACCCTTATTGCCAAAACCGGGAGGCAATTGCATAAAAACTTCTTCATCTAAGTCACCATGCAAGAAAGCATTGCTGACATCTAGTTAATGAAGATGCCAACTCTTAGAAGCAGCAACTGCAAGCAAGCATCTCACGATTGAAAGTTTGGCAACCGGGAAAAAGGTCTCATAGCAGTTTATACCTTCACATTGGATAACCCTTAGCCACAAGCCGAGCCTTATATCTCTCAAAATCTCCATTAACTTTGTATTTAAACTTAGAAAAAATTACACTTTACCCCCTAATATTTGAGCGAATTTTTAATTTAGCCCTCAATGTTTAAAAACTTACAATGTACCCCCCCTTAATGTTTGCTAAAAAATTCAATTCAGCTCTTCTGTTATCTAAAGTCGTCTAAATTGACGAATTTACTGTTCACTTGATTTTTTTATTATTATTTTTTACTATTCACAGTTTACTCGATTTTTACTGTTCACTCGATTTTTTGTTATTATTTTTTTTTTAAAAAATAATAATAAAAAAAATCAAGTGAATAATAAATCCGTCAATTTAGACGGCTTTAGGTAACAAAATATCCGAATTGATTTTTTTTGCAAACATTGAGGAGGTGCATTGTGAATTTTTTAATATTGGAGGCTAAATTGAAAATTCCTCAAATACTTGGGGGTAAAGTGTATTTTTCCTTAATCTATATACACCCATTTGCAACAATTGCAAACTCGCTTCCTATTTATTAAACTTTCTTAAAACGGTGAAAGGATAGTAGGTAGAGTATTTATTCTCCTCATTGTATGTTATATGATTTGTTTTCATAGCTTGCGATCGCAATGAGAGAGAAGAGAATTCATGTTAATGGTGCATATATTTTTGTCAAGATTGAGATGGTGACCATAATAAAAGTTATATGAGCAAAGGAAATTTGATAGTCAATGAAAAAATCAAAGTCCATACAAAGATCTCTGCACCTGTAGCTCGCCTAAGCGAGACACCATGCTAGACTACGAAAAGATTTGTGTGGTGAGTATGAGAGGTTCTCTGAGAAGGGATTGCTTATAGGGCTGTCTGGAAAGATCCTAAGAATGTGGTAATTGTGTGTACTGTCTAAAACTACCCCCAGTGGCGTTGAGAGATCACAATTCTCCCAATCCAAACAGTATAGGAGATTGTGCTTAATCGCTATGTTCAGAGCATACATCTCACATGAAACATAATAAACAGACTCCAAATAACACTAGAAGAGGGGTTGAATTAGGTGTATATCAAATAAACGCGAAATTTAAAAATAGCAAACCCACAAAATATTATGAAGCAATAAAGCACACAACAATAATATTATTTGGTTACGACAGTGGGAACCTTTTAGAAGAAACTCTTCAAAAGACAACCACTCCATGAAAGGTGGCAGCCCAATATAATTTCTAACGGGATATACTCATAACCTGAACATAAGAAAATATGAAGGAATTAATTACAAATGTCATTACTTTTATAAACACCTTTAGTGAGAGACAACACTCTTCCGTATTAGAACAATGTGATCCGCCGTTGCCTGCTACTCACAGTAGTTCCCAGAACTCTGAAAAATTCTTCTATATCTTCCATTTATCGGAAACACACTGATAGGATTTAACGTGTTGCAAATCAGAGATTGGGTGTGTCCAAACTCCCATGGTCATATATCCAATAAACTCTAAAGGAGAGAGCAAACTAAGATTACTCCTAAACAAGTCTAAACACTACTCCTAGCACAAATAAAATAGCTCATACACTCCTCTGCGAAATAATTGTCTCTAATCTTTTACAAAATTTGTGCTTTAAAAGCTTAAATAGACTTCAAAAAGTGCCTCATACAAGTCGTTCCAAAATTAGCAGATTGTTTGTTGTAGGTATCGATTCGTATGGCACACTGCTAGCGAGCAATGACATTTAGACGAGGACTATAATCTGGCTCAAATATTCGTCTGGCCCAATCTGTTCGCAGAGAAACGAAGCTTTTCATCAGCAGATCCCGGAGCAAGTATATTCATGAATTTCATTTCTACCCATCGGCCTAAATTTGACCTAAAATACACGTTTTGGAGATTTGGAAATTTCTCGGTGGATATATTCAACATCTTGTAGCTTTTTGAACGTCAACTTCTCTAACGCCTCTCAAGTTTCTGCTCAATCGAATTTTTTCAAATAGTTTTATGATCACTTTAGTCTGACTAGGTCAATATTGACAGCATATACAATCTTGAAAGAAACATGTCTTCAATCAACTTTTTCATCGACTTGACTTTAGACTAAAACTTACAACCAAATATGTTTTGACACTGAATTTGCCAACACTAAAAAACTAACAAAAATCCTCCTTTGGCAATTCTGTGACAAAACCCAATTACAACAAAATGCTCAAGTCAAAAATTAAAACTTGTTCTCTAAAACATGAACAAACTATTAAACGTATAGAGAACTGGAGTAATGAAACTAAACCAAATCAGAACTTTCTCCCCCTTTTTGTCACGAAACGACAAAGGGATTCAAATGATTAATTCAGGACAATGTCATGTAAAATAACCAAAGCAAAATAACCACGATTAAGAGCAATGAGAGATACGCAAGATCAAGAACAGTAAAACATATGATGTGCAAAATTGAACAATTTTCAAAAAAATAAGATTTCTCCCCCTCAGTGAGTTCCCAACAAAAATCATAGAGTAAGCAAGAAAAATATCATCAATGTCACATGAGTAACAAATTGAACAACAGAAACATTAAGTGCTTAAGGTATCCAAAATATGCATGAGATTCAAAGGATGAATGAACTTGAAATAACTTTGACACATGTCAAGAGATATGTACCACTTTGTTCATGCTCATGTGTTGTGTGTGCAGACTTCAAAGGATGACAAGAGTGAACCGAACCGAGTACGGAGACAAACAAGTCTTATGAGGAAGATTAATCAGCACATCGAATCAAAAGTCAAACCTTATTTGTTTGTGCTAGGGCCTATTTACCCTCATCCAATATACTCCCCTTGAGTTTTAGCACAATCTTAAACAGAATCCATTAATGGCCAGCTTTTTCCGCAATGAATTGGCCACTGACTGTTTCTATAAGGACAAGTGTAAGCAAAGTATAAGCACATAATCTTTTTGTTCGAATATTTTCCTTTTTATTTTTATTTTGAGAATGTGCCTTTTTTGAACAATGGAGCTTAGTCACAACAGAGAAAAGTATAGGAGTTTTTAGGTCTAAGTTCAACTAGCAAATGGTCAATTTGACCGAAAAGCCAACCAATCATTCCCCACAAGATGTTTGATCCACCACAAAACAAGTCAGTCTATCTTAACAAACAAGATGAATGAAAAGTGTATGAGAACTGAACATGAATGAAATGTACCATAAAGCTCTTTGCATGAGTAAAGCAAAATTTGTCCACTGAAAAAATAATCATCCCATGCATATTAAGCACACCATAAGAGAAAAATGATGAATGAGAGTTCAAAGTGCACTCATGAGAAGTTGAACCAAGATTTTCTAAGAGTACTAGAGATCTTTGCAGGAATCCACACAGAATTTTTTTTTTTTTTTTTTTTTAAGTGCAGAAGATAAAACAAATGCAGAAAATAAATGAGATGCCCTAAGAACAACAACAAAAAGAGATGAAGACTATCCTAGGCATGCCATGTGACCACCTAACTCTAGGTGAGTCCACTACCACTCCCCCTCAATGGGTGAATGGTATTAACCTTCCTAACCCAAACCTTCTTAAAACTAAGTGCAGATTTGTGACCATTGTCCAACTCATCTAACCTAGTCAAAACCACCCTCATCATATTGCACAGCCCTTCATAACTATTCCTAGAATATGAACTATTATTTTTATACTCACAGAGCTTCATCTTAAAGCAGTTGGGTCAGATATAACCAACTTTGCCATATTGATGACAAGTAGGGATGAATTTAGACTTTAATTGCTTTCTTGAAGGCATCTTGAGCTCAGCCTTGACATTGTTGATCAAAGGGACATTCTTGCCAATCTTGGTGCTTTCTTCTTCAGATGTGACTGCATTCAGGTTAGGCTTGACAAACATAATCTTAGAAGATGAAATGTTAGAAGAAGATGCTGCATATTTGTCAAAACTCAAACCAGTTTTATCAGAAAAAGATTTTTGTTCATTCAACATCTTGTTAAGCTTATCACTAGAGAGTTTAGTAAAATGAGTTTTGGATTCACATAATTCTTTCTTTAGTGCTTTATTCTTGACAATTAACAAAGCATTTTCAAACTTAAGAGTATTGCAAATAGCATTGGAATCAGTCAAATCTTCAAGAAGCTTCTCTTTTTCAAGAACAAGTTCTTCTAAATTTTTCAAAGTCCGTTTGTTAGATTTTTGCAATTTAAAGAATTTTTTGAAAAGATCATTGTACACATCTTGCAAACTGTCCTCACCTTCATCATCAAAAAAATCTTTTAATTCTGCAGTAACATAATCATCAGCATCATAAGAACTATTATGAGAAGTAGTAAGAGCCAAGTAATTTACCATATCTTCAAAAGTCTCTTCAGTATTGTCTCTGTCGGATTCATCACTTTGGGTAGTGTTAGTAGCTTTACCCTTGGATCTTTTCAGATTTCCACAGTCTGCACAAATATGGCCAATTCCTTCGCATTCATGACATTTCACACCATTTGTAGTTTTGTCTTTCTTACCTAGCTCAGCTCTCCCTTGATTTACTCCATTGGAATCATTCTTGAAATTCTCAAAAAATTTATTGTTCCGATTTCTGAAGTTTCCATTCTTGGGTTTGAAAAATTTCCTCATTCTTCTTGCAATCATAGCCAGTTCTTCATTGTCTGTTGATTCTTCATCAAATGAGTCATCAACGTTCTTGACAGTCTTGAGAGCAATTCCTTTATTCTTCTTAGGTTGAAAGTGATTGAGCTCGTGGGTTTGAAGGGATCCGACCAGTTCTTCAACTCTTAATTATTTAATGTTCCTGCTTTCCTCAATGACCGTGACCTTGGATCTGAATCTCTTTGGAAGAGATCTCAAAATCTTCCTAACAATTTCTTCATCTGAAACAACATTTCCAAGACCAATCATAGAGGTTCAAATAACACTTAATTTAGCATAAAATTCATCAAATATCTCTTCTTCTTGCATCCTATTTGCTTCGTATTTTG
>FXXK01000518.1:175046-211478 GCA_900184695.1 Betula pendula | reverse complement strand
TTGTTAGGACGTTGATTATTCATATAAATTATTCAGGCCAAATTCCTTAGTTAAAATCAATGCCATAAAGATACATATCGATCAAACAAAAGGGTATAACAAAGAAATAAGCCCATTAAAAATAACATATGGACATCATAGAGATCTTATGAATTTACCATTGTGTCCCTCGTGTAGCAAAGAATTCGAGATAAACTGAGTATTATTGTTGCAAACCAATCTGTAACAACATCTATTGAAAGCCCCCCTTCCAACCTAAGAAAAAAGGATTCATTTTCTACAATCCAAAAAGAAAATGAATAACATGTGTCAAGCTAGGAGAAGAACAAAGCAAAGCACATAGATTGTGCTCTACCACCATCCAATACAACTTATGATTGAAGGGCTCATATTCAAAATGGAGTAACCAACTTTTGCAAATTCGAGGTTATAAATGCCTCCGCATTTATTTAGCTTAGGCGTGCAATCTAAAGTTTCTTGAAACAAATTCCAAAATTTCGAAACAGATTATGGCTCGTCTGAGACGTTTTGATGGCCATTCAAATTCGAGTGATTCATGGAGTTGAGGGGAGAACTGAACGAAGCCAAAAGCAGGGTAGTGGATCTATGCCGATTGTTGAAACAAGCTAAGAAATAGAAGATAAAGACTCAGGAATGCATGGACTTCTCCAAAACAAGAAGAAGTCAGTTGAGGCACGAGGTGAAACAGGTGAGGACGAGACTTTTCCAGTTGGAGGTTCTGAGTGCTGTGGAGAGCAGGAGGTAGTTGATCTCCTCGGTAATGAAGATCTCAAGAGTTATAAGGTCTTTATCCTTAAATAGATCAAGTATAAAGAGTTCAACAAAATCAAGCGTCTGGCTGCTTCCTATTCCATTCAGTTACAAATGAAGAAGACGATGATGAAGAATTATTGAGAACTTGAGGATTAGCAGTAAGAAGAAGAGGAAGATAAAGAAGTATTGAAAAGCTGAGGATTAGTAGTAAGAAGAGGACGATCTATCTTATATTTTGTTATTTTGTTATTTGCCTTTTCCCATATATCTTTTATTGAAAAAATAGTTATAGTTAAGTGTTTAATATTTTGTAGTTTGTAGTAAATCTAACAATAGAGTTTTATAGTCAAGTAACTGTTTCTAATGAAAATCTTGAGTGATGATGCTCCCACAGTTTGGGACTTTACAGTTTATTTTTTTATTTTTTTATTTTCTATTTGTGGCATGAAAGTTTGATCCAATGTGTAATATTTTCTTGGCCTATGAGTTTTGTCATATATCTTGTTGTTGATCTTCTGAAGATGTATTCACTTGAACTTGAGATAAGTCTTTATCTCTAACATTCAATGGTAATTTGTTTCAAGTATCAAAGTTTTGGATGTGGCACGAATCCAAGCAACTCAAAATGAGAAAATTGATGAAGCATGACAAGTATTTTAAAAAATGAATTGTGGGACAAATAACAAAAATAATTGAAATTGATTTGTATGGAACCACTCGTTTTCTTTGGAGTCTTACTAGTATGTTTATTTTCCTTTATCAATTCTTCTTTTGCAAACATTTACTGACTATGGTGGAAAAATATAACAATTGAAGTAAAAAAATAAAAGTAATTAAATAGGTAGCTTTTGTCCACAAATTTGAATTGACCAAAAGACTAATTGCATAAGATGAGAAACACAATTGAAGTTTCTCTTAGATAATAAAGGATGATACATAACTAAAAAATATTGCTAAAAAATAGGGAAACTTGCATTTTATCCCTTCAATGTTTGAGAGATTTTTTAATTTCGCATCAAATATTAAAAAATTTGCAATGTACCCCCCAAATGTTGCAAAAAATTTCAATTCAAGCAATCCGTTAGCATATGCCGTCTCATCTGACGGAAATTGAAATTTTCACAATTTACTTTCCTAAATTACCCTCAACTAAACTCATTATTTTCCAAAATATATTATTATTATTATTATTATTATTATTATTATTATTATTTAAAAAGCTGTGCGCGGCGTCCCCAAAGTGTTTGGGGGTGATTTTGGCCACCCAATTTGGACCCTTGGGGGTAGCTGAACTGCCATCATTTGGCCGCAATAGGGTGGCCGAACCACCCTAAGGGTCTAAATGTGAGTAGCCGAAACTACTCTCAAACCCTCGGCCACCCCCATCTGGGAAAGAATGAAGGTGAGAGTCACCCCATGGCTCTTATGGGAGTGGTTCGGCCACCCAAGGGTCAAATGGGGGTGGCCGAAACGTCCCCCAAACCCTCGGCCCCCAAATTGTCCATGAGGGTGGCTCCTTTCTTTCTTCTTCTTTCTTTTTTTTTTTTTTTTTTTTTTTTTTTTTAATCTTTTAAATTCTGTTTTTTTTTTTAAAAAAAAAAAAAAAGATATTTTAGGAAATAACGAGTTTAATCGAAGGTAATTTGAAAAATTAAATACTGAAAATTCTAATTTCCGTCAGATGAGATGGCATATGCTAACGGATTGCTTGAATTAAAAATTTTTGCAATATTGGAAGATACATTGCAGATCTTTTAACATTAGAGGCGAAATTGAAAAACCCTTCAAACATTGAAAGGTTAAAATGCATTTTTCACTAAAAAAATATAATGCGGAAAATGCATGCACACACAACTTTTATTAAACTAGCTTTCAGCTGAAAACTGAACTAGTATATGTAGTCCTAAATCAAGAGTTGACCTTCCTACAGTCATTTCTAATCTCTCTCCTTGAACTTCTCATTCTCTGAGCAGGATCCCAATAGAAAGTCAGCATATGTTCTGATTGCTAGAGGTATTAATGGGCCTGGCCAAGGGAAAGTTACGGGTTGCCTCATTCAACTGCCCATAGATTTTTAGGACCTTGAGGACAATATCCATTTTAAGAGGGGTGGAGTGTTACATACGAGACACACATAAGAGTCCCACCAACAATAAACAAGCAGACGTGTAGGAGTTTATTATAAGAGTTTATCCATTAGAGTTTATTAGTAGAGAATAAAGGATGTTGTGTATCCCAAGTGTTGGTATGTTTGTAGGAGTCTATAAGAGTTACATTGATCCTTGTTATAAGATCTATGTAGTTATCATCAATTATGTTTATCTTTTGATATTGTAAGGCTATATACAACCTAATAAAGGTATCAAAGATTATTAAGATTCAGACTCTTGTTAGTTTTTTTGGGAGTCCCAGGGTACCTTGAATCACCCTAAAATCTATCCTTTATTTTTGTTATGTTTTCATCCCATATTACACAATGACTTCATAATGGCTCTGCGAGATTTGCCTGACTAGCAAAATAGGATTTGGGTCTTCAACTTTTGGGCCTAAAATTGAGCAAAACATCATCTGTGTTGAGAACAATAGGGTACTCCAATTGCGAAACATCATCTGTAGAAACGTAACTACAGTAACAAAATAGGAATAAATGCATCAGATTTCCTTGTTTAGAAACAAACTATGAACACATACTTCAATTATCATCAAGGAGCACAATAACCCTAGTGATTTAACTTGATATAAGAGCATGATTAAATTGACTATTTCTTATCCACTTAAGTGTTGAAAAAACACAAAAAGTGATTTAACAAAATAAAATAAAATAAAAATAAAAAAAGCTTGTTGTTCTGGTTTAAAATCTGAGGTTCAAGACTCAACCAAAAAGAGGGATTAGGGTGCGTTTGGGTAAGCGATTTCGTAGACAATAAGTGCGATTTTAAATCAAATCGCAAAAATTGAATTGTTTGGGAACTGCGATTTTAAAAAATTGCGATTTGAAAACGCAGAAAATCTGCGATTTCAAATCGCAGATAAGGAGGTGCTTTTTTGAAAACGCAGAATTTTAAAACGCTAAACTGCGATTTTAAATGCCAAACTGCAATTTTGCCAAACGCTAAACTACGTTTTCAAAAATCACGTTTTCAAATCGCACTTTTTAAAATCGCTATTTTTGAAATCGTACTTTTTAAAATCGCAATCCTAAACAGGCCCTTAGTTTCAATGGAAGTGGTGGGCTTTTTTCTGCTTTGTATATTTCTTCAAATATGCGTTATAGGGCTGTGGCAATGATTAGATTGGCTGTGCCACTAAATATTCTATGATTAGTCTTTGCATTTATTCAATCGAATATCCTTGCTACGTACTGCCTACTCAAACGAATAATTGAGAGGTTTGCTATAACACATTTTAAAGGTCTTTTTAAAGATCCTTCTAAATTTTTTTTTTAAAATTTTTTTTAATTAAATTGGAGCCCACATTTCATTGAGAGGTGGGCGCCAATTTGATTTAAAAAATCAAAAAAATTTTAAAAGGACCTCTAGAAGATGCACAAGCATTTTCTAATAATCGAATTTCCCTTCAAGTGACTAAATGAACAACTTTGTCATGCTATTTTGAAACATGCCAATATTTTAGGACCAAAGAAGTAAATGGGAGGGTAAAATACGGATTCATCTTGGGATAAAGACCAACTAAGACTACTCAAGTTATATATTAGTGTAAAAAAATGTTTATTGTTAAGGAACTTTTGTCCCAATAAACAATTTTTTTTTTTGTTTGATAAATAATTCATTTCATTGATAAGCGCAGAGTGACATAATCCTAATACACATATTGTATACAAAGAATGTCTACCTTACATGCTGAAAGAAGAACAAAAATCCACTAATTCAGAAAAATATAAAAATTGATAGATATTATACGCCATGGTCCAACTAATCGTCCATCATCATTCCCAATTCCATACCAGAACTCGAAGGATTTCGATTCAATGTAAAAGTAATCCAAATAACCCATCGGCAGGTCACCGACTAAATGTAGAAAAATTGCAATGATAATTGATACACCTCCGAAACCAACCTCATGCGCCGACATAATCCTCATGCGCCGAGATTCATGACTGACACTCTAGTTGGTTTAAAAAAATCAAGCACTGCCCCTAAAAATTAGGAGGCCACTAGGGCTTTTAAATTCTCAAGCCTTTATGCGTATACAGCACAGTGTGACAACCATTTCATTTACCCAACCATCCACACAATTTAATGTAGGAATATGGTAGTTGCAGCCCATTCAACTTCCTCACTGCTACAATGTATCTTTCTAATTTCTATACCTGTGGTGTTATAGACCAGACCAAATATGAAGATTGTAGACATTGGTAATATGACTAGAAAAATGTTTCCTAACATTCTCTAATACCATCTTTTAGCATTTTTGTTCCATGTGACAAGCCCACGTCCAATATTTTTTTTGCTTTTTTGTTTTGAATAAAAAAACAAAATGGTCCATTGGATGTGGGTTTGCCACATGGGACAAAAATGCTAAAAGATGATATTGGAAAATGCTAGAAAGCATTTCTCGTATGAATAACTAATACCCTAATTGAACACTTGTCAACTATCCCAATAAACACGTAATGCAAATGCATATGTGAGTCTGACAAAACTTTATACCTCTGAATTTTTTTAATTGTTTAAGGGTGAAAAAGATTCTGGTACACAAGTGAATAGCGGGAAGTGATACCCAGCTCACAATTACTTAATAAGGGCATTTAACAAAGGACTTAAGCAAATATATTATTTGTTCCATTTGGAATCGATTTATAAGATGAAGTTCTATTTTGGGCAGAATTTAGAATTTAGTTATTGGGATAAAACAATCTATCACATATTTATAAGATTTAGAATTCAATTCTTGGCGATCGATTTAGCTGAGAAAATAAAGATAGATGGTATGATGAATTAGTCTCTCTCTCTCCCCCATAGTTGACAGTGCATCACTCTTCTCATTTCACAGTAGTATAAGAATCTACATGATTTATAGAAACCAAGATATCAGATCCCCAAGCCCCGTCACTATGGACAATGCCGTTTGATGTTTTCATAAATATTGACATGTGGCATTTGTAATTCAAAAGTGCAAGTGCTCCTTAGGGGAGTTAGATAAGCTCTAAATCATGAACATGTAAGGTTACGCGTGGTTCTCATAATGTGATCATAAACTCATAATTTTCTATAGTTGCTGATGGTTGCAAAACTGACGATAATATTCTGTTCCTTGTAGTTTCAATATGGTTATGATCTTCGGTTTGAGGATCCTTGTGCATGTTCCATGATTTTAAACCTCCATTACTCAGAATCGGACTCAGATAGCGATATCTCATATGCCTCTTTTGGTTCCGCATCAGTCATGGAAGGAGGTTGATCCTTATTTGACACAGTTCTAGCCCTGTCTCTCTTTTTTGGCCTGTCGTCATCCTGGAAACATGCATGATGCAGATCGTTACATGAGCCATCTATACATCTAAATTGCAAAGAAAACTAAAATGCAATGAAGCAATATATAATGTTGCTGACTGAAATGGTCTGGATTTGCAAAGACCAAAGCAACATCTGTGACAAATCAAATGAAGGGCTACATCTGTGAAGGAGTAGAAGTTAAATAACCCAAAAAGGATAAATACAAGAAAACTGAAAAAAGGGAGTAAGTCATACAACTTTATATGATCAAGTCAAGTTTCATCCTTAGGGCGTTTATTAAGATTGTAAAATAGCATTCAAAAGCTAGATCCAAACAACTGGGATTATGAGAGGAATAATAATTATTGCAGCTTGAAAGAGAGGGCAAGCAAAGCAAAGGTTAAAATGTACTAGTACTCTCTTTACATTTAATTCTTCTCCCTATTTATCTCCCAACTTTCCTGAGTATATTGTGCATAGTCATGCAAGTTATTCACATGATCAATAAATAGAATAGCAGTAATACATATTATTGACAATGCTTTCAATAACAGCTAGTCCTAAGCCATCACATACCTTTCTTGGTTCACTGGGTTGATTTGACTGATTTGAATGAGTTTGTTGACTCCTCCGTAGCCAGATGGTACCAAAAGACATTAATGCTCCTAGAAGCAAGAATGGACCATTCCTTGGATCTCCAACGCGATCATAGATTCCCCTTATGATGCTACGAATCCTTTGCTTCATCGTGTTTGCTGAAAGAATTTTTTGGGCGCCTGTAAACCAGATAGGGTCTGAATCCTCAGGAACAAGCGCAGGAGTTTTTGTTCTCTGCAGTGGGAAGAGACTGAAATGCATGAAAAGCAAGTAGAAGGCACATAGCTGCACTTATTAAAATGCAGTTTTTTGACTTATTAATATCAATCATTACGTAACACCAATGACAATTCAAAATGCAAATACTCACTACCTCCCATCCCTATACAATTCAAGCAGAAGGACATGCAAGGTAAATGGTTCCCATCATTCTTGGCTACTAATGGTTCCCCAAATGAACATCAATACTAGTGTTAGTGCAAACAAATAATTTGCAAACATCTTTTGTGCTGCTCTCAAAACCATATGTACCTAAAGGCAAGATTCCACAGGCTGACTAGCTTTGCCAAAGCCCCCGAAGTACAGATATAAGCATCAGGGAAAAGAACTTAAGCATATAGAAAAGACAGCTCCCCAAGATTAGCCTTGTTTAAATAATCTCCTAATAGTAACAAGCAAGTAGCTTACAAATGATGGAAGATCCCTGAAGTCACCATCTTTGATTATTCCTGAGATCCACTCAATAATCTGCAGTGCAATAAAACATAAAGAAGGCAGAAATTACATACCATAGTTCTTCCAGCTGATGTATGTCTCAAACAAAAAAAATAAACTTACAAACATGGATCGACAGTGAACTTGAAAACTAAATAAGGCAGTGTTATATAAATCACTAGTCTACCAGAAATTTTCCCTCCAAGGCATTTATTACCTGTAAAATTTCACCTGAACCCTTGTATCTCGCCACAAGCTGTGATGCAGGATCAAGATCATCACCTTGTAATGTATCCCATACACTCTTTGGCTTTTTCTCAACTTTCATATCATCCTCGGTAGAATTTCTTGTGTAACGCACAATAAATAACCGGGGTACATCAGTCAGATCTCTCCTCGGTCCACAAGTTTCATAAATAGTTTCAGAGCCAACATCAGAATGGAGGCAGAAGAAGCAAAAACTCTGGATAAAAATCAATTATGCAAGTGGTCAGGGCTTCATACACTGGCGCAGGATTGGGTTTTGTGAAAAACAAAAGTAGCAATTTTAAGAAATCGTAAAATACACAAGTCCACAACTCAACAATGAGTCTAGGAAATATGGTAAGGAAGGGCAAGAGGCACCTTTAGGTACTTTAAGTAGCAACCATGTTCTCATTGATATTGAAGATTATTTATGCAAAGAGTGAGACAAAAAAAAACGAAAATCATCTTATAGTATGTACAGATGCTAGTTGTTTCTGCATTCTCACGCCTAAGGGTCTGTCAGAAGCCTCAAGGCACTGCGTGTTACGTCTATGACTCCACTCTTGCAACGACAACAAATAAATGGTTGGATTATCATAACTACATGCAAAGTTTTAATTTTCCCTCCAGGGGTAATGTATGTCAAATGCAAGTGCATCAGGATAATAACGTGCATATACCATCCACCTTGACAACAAAATATAACTGAACAAAAATCTTAGGGGCCAAACTGACACTTTCCACGCCGTAGCATGGGAAATTGAAACCAGGCTCTAACAAGGCAGTTGGGGGTAACACGGTGTTATTTAGGCTACATTTTGTTCTGATCAATTCCTAAGTATTACACGAACCAGTATCTATTGCATTTAAGGACACTCTTTAATTAGATACCTCATTCATGTCAAGGAGAAGCTAGGTCTTGGAATGTTGTTCACTTTGAGGGGAACCAGAATTACCTTTCATTTCCAACAATAATAATAATAATAATAATAATAATAATAATAATAATAATAATACAAAACTAAACTTGATTTCTCTTACATTGATAAGAAGAAATTACAGACATAGAAAGCTTAGTGATGTGGCCAACTAAGCACCTATTGTTGATAAACAAGGCCCATTTTGTATAACTTATCTAAACGAGTTGTACAACATACCAACTAAAACTAGACAGAACTCTTAACAAGCTTACAATGCTTGTCACAATCTGGTAGAAGCAAGTTTATTGCAGCCAAAATATACCATGTAGCTAATATCATTGCAAGAAAAATTATAAAATGATTAAATTTCATAACATTTTAATGGCTTCATAACACAATTAGGACTTATAACTTGGTCAAGATGATAGCTCATCAGCTTGAACAATTTCGGCACAAACTTAACATTCTGACAGCAATCTGGCTAAGTCTTGGTCATCTGCCCATCTTTTGGATCCAATGAGATAAAACCTTCTAACAAAGTGTGCTATCAACATGTAGCACCACATGGGCAGTCCTCATATTACTCATTGACAAACGCTATACATGTGCACTCAACGCAACTTAATTTCTGATCAACAGCATGTTCAATATAATCATTGAAAAAAAGAAACTCACCTTTTGGGCTTCCCCATCAAGCCAAGCAAAAGTCAACCTCTTGTTAGTTAGGGCTACTGCTGCTGGAGTCAAGGATTCATCTTTATCAGCTGCCTTCAACTCGCTGTCATTTGACAATAATTCTTGAACCCTGCGCATGGTCTATGAACCAATGTAATTTACACCATTTCCTAAACTCGATAAACACAAGTATCTTAAAACACACACATTGATTTTAAGATAATCTGGTTGAGTATACTGACAAACAGCTTTATACAGACCATATTACCCTATCCCAACCCCTCCCCCCACCCCACACAAAAAAAAAAAAAAACTCTTTATTCTTTCCATCCTTTTAGCCTAATTAAAAATCCAAAATAGATTGACCTCTCAATCTGATATAAGTGTGCACAAAAACACCATGAAAATTGTCATCCTCAACTTAATAGTCCTCAAATACATAGATTATTCTGTTTCTTTCCAAATAAACCACAGAAACACAAACACAAAAAAAGGAAATGCTTTTCATACAAAAGGAATTTTACAAAATCTCCACACAGAACGATGTGGAAGCTCCTTTATCAAGACACAAGAAACACACACAACCCTGTGCATCTGCACACCCCAACATCATCCTATAAGAAAATTCTCTACAAATTTTCTATTTGCAGCGAGCTCATAAAAAAAATGGTAAGAAAAAACTCATGACAAGATTTCATTTATATGTGATATCAGAAACACCAAATATATTTGGTTGAAAAGAACCTTAATAAAATTATACGAACATAAAGTTGCTGAAATGATTTTGGAAATAGACCACTAAGACGGAGCAGATCATAATTCATAAAAGACAAGCAGAGGAGAGAAGCTTACTTCACGCATTTTGTCAAGTTCAGGCCCAGCCCGTCCTGCTAAAATAGCACAGTACCAAGTCGTGGTATCCACCCCTGCACGAGAATAGCCTTGAGCATCACAACCCAGCTCCATTGACGTCACACTCCTTAGTTGAGGAAGCTCTGAAAACACAGGGCAAGCCAAATCAATTCAGTGCCTTTCTGATTTTATAAAAGGTCTGCTTTATAAAAATTTGGCACCATATCAGCAAACAAAGCTATGTCATACTACTGAATTTCAAGTTTTGAATATTGAACAGCAAGTCGGCAAGCTATAACATCATTAATTGAAATGGCAGTAACATAATTAATCCTTAAACAGGCATGAAATGGAGGATAACCATTACTGCTAGTACGTAATATAAGCCACCAACAATTGAATCCTCAAGATCTACATTTCCAGTACTACGAAACTCAAGCTGGGGTGGAGTAAAAAGACTTGAGCCAAAACGAAATACAAGCAGAGATTCCCCTTTGTAGAATGTAGGATGTCGACTGGAATAAGAAGCAAGTAATCTCCTTCAATAACTTTTATATTGTCAATCCTTTGGCCTTGCTCGTTTTGCTATTTCTAGTTAGTTGGTTCTTTTTGTATACTTCTTGTATACTTAAGGGCGCCTTACGCTTTTAATGAGAATGGTTTATTACTTATAAAAAAAAAAATCCTTTAGGCCTCCTTGCCTTATCTCTTTTTTAATAGTAGAAATGACAAAGCAAAAACCAAGATCCATAATATGAAAAGGAAAACCCCTCAGTTGCAAACTACTAACATAGAAAGTACTAGAAAATCATATATTGGGTCAGGGGCGGAAGTAGGGTTGTCATCTTAAAGTGGTAGAGTATTTACATAGTAAATTTATAGCACTGTCATAAGAAGTACTGTGATACAGAAACCATAAGAGACCAGCAGAACTCCTCAGTAAATGATGGGAGGCATGCCCTAAGTGATGCAGGAGCTATTAACAGAACATGAACATTTGAAACTGAGACACTTCTAGATCACCTCTTAATCAAGGAGTTATGGAGAAGTCCAAACTTCAAACTGAAAAATCACTATTATGACCTTCAACACCCCCCACCCCAGCCGCCTTTTTTTTCTTGCTTTTTTGGCAGAAGAATGCAACAACTTGTGATTCCTTCATTTCAAGAAAATCAACGAAAATACAACAAGCAGTTTACCAGAGCAATATAACTCAGTTTATATGTTCCTTATCTTTTTTAGCATAATATCACATTCACAATCTGCAGCTGCTCCTGTAATCATCATCTTGTAAAACAACTTTACTTCGAATGAAAATCAATGAAAATACAATGCTCAAAATCTAGCAAGCACTTTCTGCTGCATTATTTTCCTCTTGCATAACATATCTAAGACAATGACAACCACCAGTTACGTATACTTAGGTCATTAACAAATCCCCTCATTTCCTCTCCCACTTTACAAAAGTCAATTCCAGTGTTCTGACTCTCTTATGAATATGATAGAAACTTTCAATTTTTAACCATCTCTCTATCTTACACCATCCATGAACAAGCACAAAACATTAAACCTTTTCCTATAGCGAAATAATCTTGAACCAATCATTTCCAGTGGCTTTATTCCAATTTACGTTTTGACAACTCCACATAATCATAAAGTCAGTCAATAAAGTACTTTACACAAGAGTAGGAGTGAAAGGTGATTTCATGACGAAGTTTCAGATTCTGAAATGTTTCGAACAATTTGGCTGTACATGTGTCTTGAAACAGCTAAGAGAACAACTTATGAACACTGTCGAAAGCAAATAAATACTTAGCAGTTACTTACTTTACTGTATCCAATTAATTATGAATATAGACAGAATGCTAAGTAGCCATGGAAAAGAAACCACACAATGAAATACTTAATTCTGCGTGTGTGTGTGTGTGTCAGAGAGAGAGAGCAGGGAAAAAGGAGCAATACAGTACCCAAGACCAAAAGAAATTTTCTTGGCCAACAAGTACAATAGTGAATGAGAGGTATAATTATAAGTGAATGGATTCTCCAATTATGACAGATCTAGTGACAGATTCTCGTATAACTGAGAAGGCAATATCCTGGACGAAGTTAACTCTAAAATGGAAAATTGAAAAATGCTTCTGCACATGATTTGAAATTTGTAAAATACCATAGAAAATTAATTTAGATACCAAAAATATTGTTGGAGATAAAACTAATTAGTAAGTAAAACAACAGTGATACCTTGCTGCTTATTCTGTTCCATAATATTTGAAAACCACGAATAGTTAAAAGAACCTGCAACAAACTCATAGCTTAGCTTGTCATGGAAAACAAAGAAATTAAATCAGATTTTTTAGAGGCACCAAGTTAAACAGAAAACATACCATAGTAAACAAGAGGTTTGACACCCGGATCTTTCAAAAATACTAAAGCAGGTGCAGACTCCACCCCTAACCTGTAGCCAATCATAAGAAAAGTGTTAAGATCCAGCATTACTCTGAAATCCTTTCATGGTTTGGATTCTCGATCATGCAATCTGTAGATCTGATTTAACTAGTATCATAATTAAAAACTCAATCGATAGAAGCATTGACAAAAACTAAAAACAGAATCCTCTTTGATAGAAGCATTGATTTATGATCCTAGCAGACACAAAAAGTACACAAATCCACTTACCCATTCCACCAAAAGGAAGAGTCTTCTTCTTGCCATAGTACAAATGCAAAAGAGGCATACAACCAATAATCTTTAGCAGCTTGACGTACAAATGGAGCAGCACGCTCCCCTGTTTTTGAGAAGAAAATGACTTTCACCTATGAGCCAGGAGCATGAAACCAAGAAGTTATTATTAAAATAATGGAAGAAAAGAAATGGACAAACTAATACATCGGAATTTATTCAAAAATTAATTAAAATAGAATTTAACGCTACTTGTCAATATTTAAAGACTAAAAAATTCCTAGAATGTTTAAATAGCATGACTGTGTGCGTGTAGTTCAATTTTGCATCATTGGTGGCCCTAAATGATATCGGATGTGGGTATAATATCCAGCTGATTAAGGAGGAGACTTGATATAGGACAAGGACCCCCCTTGTGGGGTGAAACAAGAAGCACATGGTGGTACGTGCAGAGAACGGGTGAAGCCCCTTAAAGAGCTCCCGAGAGGCCAGTCCGAGAAGCCATCCCGAGAACTCCCAAGAGGAGTTCCCGAGCCTCCGAGGGGTCATTCCGAGAAGCCTTTCCGAGAATCCCACGAGGCTAGTCCGAGAGGCCATCCCGAGAAACCATTTTGAGAGCTCCCGAGAGGTCATCCCAAGAGGTCTTTACTGAAGAGTTTGTATTACCAAAGGGCTCATCTTGCCGAGAGGCCTTTATCGAGGGGCTCATATTACCGAAGGAGTTGCTAACAAGCGGACTTATCCAGGAGCAACATTACCATTGGGCAGAGAGTGTGACTGTCAAATTACTGGCAAGCTGAAGTTATGACAGAAAGACCTTACCATTCCTTCCGACAACAAACTTCAAATCGAACATCCCTTACTGGTTGAGCAGAATAACAACCAATCTTCAACAATAGAAGTACAAGACGAAAAGATGTGTTACATTACCAACGGGATCGATGGCAGAAAGAGATTTACCGTTGGGCTTTTCAGTACTGACGGGATTGGTTGAGCTGAGTGACAAATTGACCAATGGGCATGTTCAAGAATTTGACCAGTGGGAATTTCAACATCGAAGGAATTTAATATTTTGGATCAATTCTAATGGGCACGCTAATGAACCAAATCAAGAAGATTCGTTCCAGAAAAGGAAAAGGTTAGCCACGAGATTACTAGTTGATGTCAATGGACTTCAAGAAGGAAAGATCACGGACCGGATCTTTAGGAATTTGTAAATATATTCAAATATCATATTTTAATTAATTAGGTTCTACATTAATTAGTATTTACTAATTAAGTTGAGTGTTTCCTTTAAAGGATTCATCGTCTTTTAATGAATAGTTTTCAAACTTTAGGAGATTTTCTCATAAGCAATTAGTTTATTTCCTTTAGAGGCTTTGTATTTTTTTTGCATTTAAAGAGAGTTCATTGTATGATAACTTGACAACTTTGATAATGAATTTCTTTTAAAAAAAAAATACAGAAATTCCCTTTTGTTTATCCTTTATAAGTTATGCATAACTTGTGTTCTTTATAGAATTGAAGACGTTGTTCTTCTTTTCTTTTATCCACGATTCTCGTGCTGCATCAAGACTTAGTGTGAAAAAGGATCCATTTAAAAAATACTCGTTATTTTGTTTCATAATGCCTGCCGCCTTTACTTTTCACAGTGGATATTGCTGGTCTAATTTATAGCAACATTGGATAATCCATATTCGTATTATAAATTGGTGACTAAATGACTTTTCTCTATAACATGAATCCTCAATAATAAAACTCAAATGAAAAATTTGTTTCTCAATGTTATCTATGTTCATAGAAATTGAAAAAAGCAATTTCCATGACAGAGAAGTGCAAACAAATATCGTAACCTTAGAGTTCCTGTTACCAGTTTTATGTAGAGAAGTTTAAAATCATCTTCATTTATATTTAACTTCATCTAAGTCACATTAGATGACTTTCCCTAACACAGTAGGATTGGAAGTTGCATAATAGTATCAGTGAGAAGAGCATGTGGCATGTACTGAATGTTCAACGAAATAACTGTCAACATATATTTTGACAATAAGACTCGAGAAGATAATTAGAGAAAAAAAGATTGCTAAAATTAAACATCAATTTATGCCGGTCCAAAACCATGGTTGACAGATCACTCAATCTATATGATTCTGATTACATAAAGTATAAGTTGGCTAGTGAATGCAGCACGCTAAATTTACCTTTAAGTTACTTTAGTAGATATCAAATACTAGTTACCAAGGAATGGAGATTGACTGCCAAAGTCTGTGCAGTTAAGTTGTAACATAAGTATCCTATTCAGAATAGATATGCTTAACTTGGTCCAAGCTGTGAATTGAAATAAAACAAGTCACAATTATGAAGATCCCTCGTATTTGAGAAGCTATCATAGTCGTAATGGGAATTGCAGTACAAATTTGAGCTAATACTTGGTCTCAACTCAAAAGAAAGACAAAACATTCCAGACAATGTAAGCCTATAGCTACAGTTATACAGTTCCTGTATGACTGATCAATTACTGGATAAGACAGGGAAAGTATGACTAGTAATTAAAGCGCAAGGGATAGGGAAATAAATGCATGATAAAAATTAGGAGATAAAAAAATTTTGGGGGGAGGGTGGGGAGTACCTTATGAGGACTACTTTTTGCCAGAAAATTTGGTACCTGAAATTGAAATTTAGTTACTTATCATTTCTATAGGGATAGGCAGTGAAGGAAAAGCAAAAGAACAACGAGAAAATGCATGAAGTGAACTAAAAACTAAGTTCATCAGAGATACAAATAACAATAACGAGGTTAGAAAAGAACTATTTCATTCCGCATAAATGTCCTCATCTCTGCAATGATTTTTTTTAACGTCAACTGAATCCTCAACCATTCCAAGAAAAATCAAAAACATAGTCTATCTACAGATATAAAAGTCATACTTGACAAATGAAAACAAGCAGATCCTTAGATGTTGGATACTCAAGTATAACACCAAAAAGGGCTTCAGGAACAACTCATGCAATGCACTCAAGTACTCATGGAAGAACATAGAATTATGGGGAAACATGGGGGATATTAGGGCTGAAAAGGCGGTTGCGGTTAGCGGTTATTGGCTATAACCGCAACCACAACCACCTTAGACGGTTATTCTAAATCGCTAACCGCCTCCGCACCGTCTTAGACAGTTAGCGGTTATAAAATAACCTCCGATTAACGGTTATTTAAACCTATAACTACCCCGTTATAACCGCTTATTATTATTATTTTTTATTTTTTATTTTTTTGTTCAGAAAAACAAAAAAAAAAAAACCCAAAAAATATCTGCAACGAATCCAAGAGACTAATTTATGCAAACCCATCAAAAAAATCCATCAAACCCAAGAGTAGATTTGTAGATGATATCGAACAAAATAACAAGATCATTGTCACTATGGAGGAAACAATGAAGGGTGAGGGTCTGTAAGGTTCGTTAACAAGATCAAGATCCTCTGCAATGCCAGATCTAATTCCGGTTCAACTCACACCGTGCACTGCCAGATCTGCACCGAGATCAAGATCCTCTGCGACGTTGACAACCGCAACGTGGTGAAATGCCACAACATCGTCGACCAATGACCACAACGGCAAAATCTAGGCGCTCATGGAGTTCATGGACGACAAGAGGAACGAGAGGGATGAGAGAGATGTGTGAGTTCATGGACGACGAGAGAGGGACGAGAGACTTCAAAATCGCTAAGGCTAAGAAGTTTGGGTGGGATGTGCGGCGCTGAGAGTAAGTGAGAGAAGGGAAATGTGGGAGATTTACTGACTTAGGGCTGAGTTAAAGTGTTCTCAGGCCCAAGTCAAACGACGCCGTTTTGTGTGTATATATATTTTCTGAATATATTTTAATATATAAAAAAAACATATATATATATTAAAAAGCGGTTAGCAATACGCGGTAACCGCCCCGCCTAAGGCGGTTAACGGTTTTTTTTCAACAGCGGTTTGCGGTTAGCGGTTAGCGGTTGGCGGGGCGGTGGCTTTTCAGCCCTAGGGGATATGAACTGCAAGAGGTTAAATAAAGAGCAGAACTAAAGATCAAAAAATTTCTTAATTACAATACTAATTTCACATGGTGCTTGTTTGATTCTTAAATTAGCCCACTCACAACACAATTATTAAGTTTCTTCAGGTCAATAAGACATTGATTTCAATTTACTCATGTAGGACGTTGATTATTCATACAAATTATTCAAGCCAATTAGGGTCAATAAGACATTGATTTCTTTAGGTCAGTAAAGTGTTGACTTCAATTTATTCACGAATAAACAAACATAAGTTGTCCTTTTCGTTACTTTTTTTTTCTTAGCAGTTACTTGTAATACCACAATTCACACAAATTCCCTAGTTAATATCAATGCCATAGAGATACATATCTATCAAACAAAAGGGGTATAATAAAGAAATAAGGCCATTAAAAATCACATATTGACATCAGAGAGATCCTATGAATTTACCAATGTGTTCCTCGTGTAGTAAAGAATTCGAGGTAAACTGAGTACTGTTGTTGCAAACCAATCTGTAACAGCATCTACTGAAAGCCCCCCTTCAAACCTAAGCAAAAAGATTAACTATCAATATCAATCTTCATTAATATCCCGTAGAAACATGACCTTCTGGACTGGACTGCAAAAACTCTCACCTTATAAGACAATCGACAGTTTTACAACCAGGGGGGAAAGCAACAAGATAGGGAAGGCCTGTATAAAGTACAATATATTAACAATGACAAAAATAGAAAGCACTTGGTTGTAATTAAAGCCCTTCAATAGATACATCATAGAATTGTAATAATTTATCATCTATTATTTGTGGACAATATTATCCTATTAGTAAATAGGATCCCTTATAGTTGTCCATTCTGAATACTTAATAAGAAAAATAAAATGATCAATTTACTAAATAAGCTTTCAAGATGTTAGAGAATTGTATCAACATGCAAAACGAGGGCACATTTAGAAATTCATAGTTTTAGAGAGTCATGATGATATTCCCTGAAAAATTGGAATCCCCATAGAGGACCAAAAAATTGGCACAGAGAGGGTACATAAATAAATCCTTTAATCTGTTCTCTTATCAGCAAAAATAAAGATTTTCCTATGGTAGCTTACTAATATGTCCAATGATAAACTGCAGGAACAAATGGAAAGTATTAGAACCTTCCACAGAGGGGCCCCATGAAAGAGTGTAAACATTTTAAGCATATAAGAGAGGAATTGAAGCATATATCTTTCATGAGATATGGGTGTGTCTGTGTGCACTTCCAACAATAAGAGAGGAATTGAAGCAATTAATTTGATCCAGATATATCAAGGAAATAATCATTTCAGTGCATTTCCAACAGTAAAGCTCTACACCACTATGCCCCTTATTTCCGAATCTGTCATTAATCAAGTTTTCATTTCATATTCACAAATTCCAAATGTGTAGTTGAATGGGAACTCAAGCTTTGCCCATTATTGGTCATATATGCAAAATATCCGCCGAGATTTGAGAGAGAGAGAGAGAGATTTGAGTGAATGTAGCACTCACCATTCCTAAAGAAAGGTTGGCCTGTTGGTTTTTTCTCAGCAAGATATGCCGCAAGTTGAAGGTCACCAAATTCCACCGCACCAGTATTTGCTACTCCATCCAACAAAGCAGCTGAACATAGAGAGGGCGGAAACAAAATAACCATGAAGCAGAAACCATTATGTAAAATTGCAGCAAATTCATATTGACAGTCAACAGGTGGGTTCTTATTCTTTGAACATAACAAATTCTGGGACATATTAAATTTTAAAGAAAAGAACATATTTTTTTCTTTTTATAACTAGAAAGAAAAGAACATAGTTGATAAACTAAAATAATTATTTAGCCAAAACAAATTTAATGACAAAAACAAGCAATAAATGAAGAGATCAATCCATCTTAGTTTATTTTATCTTAATATTTGTCAAATTTGTTTTGACTTTTTCAGATATGTTGTTTCTCATATCCAAGTCCTTCTCCCACTTATGAAAGGATGGATGAAGTAAAATCTCATCCATACAGATCAGATTACATTAATTTGGGATCAAAGTAAAGGTACTTTACTTCAAAACCATTATCTCTCCTATATGATTTATGCTCAGGAAAGGAGGCACTTCTCAACTTTCCAATCATCCAAATGCAACCTAAAGCAATCTCAATATTACTGATATAAATGGGAAAAAAAATTAATGATGGAGATAAAATCATACAAAATCATGGATACATTACACGACCAATGCGGTCAAAACCCTAGGATGCTCCCACAGCTTGGGACTTTACGGTTTCATTTTCTATTACTCCCCCGATGGGAGCTCTATTCACCCTTCCCTCCCAGTACTAGTTCTCATGGTGGAGAAATTTCACCAATCCATCTAGATGTGGTATGCCAGAATTCCTTGAGCTTCTCTCACTGCTTGGGAGCTTATGGTGTCATTTTCTATTTCATTCCTTGACGGGGGCTCTATTCACCCATCCCTCAGAGTACTAGTACACATGCTCAAAGAATTTTTTTTTTTATAAGTAATAAGCCAATTTTATTAAAAGAGTAAGGCGCCCCTAAGTACATAGAAGTATGCTAAAAGAATTACACCAATCCACTTACATATGGTATGCTAAAAGTCAATACTAGCAAAACAAAATGACCCTTAATTTTGGGATGACTTGTCCTCTTAATCCAGTACATATAATGCCCTTATGTGGATAGAGAAAATGCTTCTTAAGTATATCGCTAATGATAAACAGCAGCCCAGGTTGAATGAATAGTTCATTCAGCCTGGGCATTTTTTCTTCTTTGGTGGACCCCACTCCATTAAAAAAATATATATATATTTTTTTTTTATACTGAAAGCAGCCTAAGCTAAATGACTGTTCATTCAGCCTGGGCTGAAGACAATCACGGCTCCAAGTATATTAATTAGAGGACTGACAACAGGTCCACAGAGGCAAACAAGTAATCCAGTCATTGAAAAAGCAATTAAATGGAGGAAAATATTTCCTAACACAGGTGATAAGGCTCCGGGCCCTAACGGGTTCTCTATGGTGTTCTATCAAGCTTGCTGGGAGGTGTTGAGAACGAATATCATGAAGGTTCTTAGTGACTTCCATGCTAGAGGTAAGTTTGAGAAGAGCCTTAAAAATTCATTTATTATGCTCATCCCAAAGATCCTAGGTGCTATTGACCTCAAGGACTTCCATCCGATTAGTCTTGTGGGGGGAATCTACAAAATTATTGCTTAAGATCCTAGCTAACATGCTTAGAATGGTAATGGAGAAGATTATTTCCAAGTTGTAGAGTGCCTTTATTAGAGGTAGGTAGATCCTTGATCCGATTCTTATTGCCAATGAATGCCTTGATAGTAGGCTAAGATTTGGTGAGCCAAGCGTCATTTGTAAAATGGATCTGGAGAAGGCGTATGATCATGTGAATTGGGATTTTCTCTTATATATGCTGAAGCAATGTGGTTTTGGTGACAAATGGTGCTCTTGGATAGTCCATTGTATTTCCTCAATGCAATTCTCGGTCTTGGTTAATGGCACTACTTCAAGTTTCTTCAGTAGCTCTCGTAGGCTAAGACAAGGGGATCATTTATCTCTCTTGTTGTTTGTATTTATGATGGAGGCTTTGAGTAGAATGTTAACTGTTACGGTCAGTGGGGGGCTATTGGCTGGTTTCTCAGTGGGTTCTGTTGACTTTTCTCATCTTCTGTTTGCTAACGACATTCTAATTTTTTGTAATGATTCTTCTGCTCATTTGCACCATCTTCAGAGCTTATTTTTGTGTTTTGAAGCCGTGTCAGGTCTAACAGTTAATTTAGCTAGGTCAGAACTGGTTCCAGTGGGTAATGTTTCTCGAGTGGGAAAGTTGGCCCATATCCTTGGGTGTGGTGTTTCCTTTCTGCTAATCAAGTATCTTGGTCTTCTGTTGGGGGCTTCCTACAAAGCTAAGCATATTTGGGATGGTGTTATTAAAAAGCTGAAATTTAGGTTGGCTAGTTGAAAAATGATGTATTTGTCCAAGGGTGGCAGGGTCACCCTCATCAAAAGTACCCTCGCTAATCTGCCTACGTATTTCATGTCCCTCTTCCCTCTTCCAGCAAGTGTTGCTAATCGCATGGAGAAGATTCAGCGTGATTTCTTGTGGGTGGATTAGGTGAAGAGTTCAAATATCATCTAGTGAGTTGGTCCAAGGTCTGTTCTCCTATATCTGAGGGAGGGTTGGGTATCAGGAATTTGATGGTGTTTAATTGTGCTCTCTTAGGTAAATGGTTGTGGCGCTATGGGCTTGAGAGAGAGACTTGGTGGAGATTAGTAATGGACTCTAAATATGGTAGCTCATGGGGAGGGTGGTGTTCTCTTGTCCCTACAGGGAGGGTGGTGTTCTCTTGTCCCTACAGGAGCTTTCGGGGTGGGGTTGTAGAAGAATATTAGGAAAGGGTGGGATAAATTCTCTAGTTCTATGAGATTTTTGGTGGGAGATGGGTCTAGAATCAACTTTTGGTAGGATAAGTGGTGTGGGGATGTGGCTCTTAAGGTTGCTTTTCCAATTTTATATGGTCTCGCTTGTGCGAAGGACGCCTCTATTGCGGCTAATCTGGAGAACTTGGGCAGCTCCATCCAATGGAATGTGAGCTTTGTTAAAGCAGCGCATGATTGGGAGGTTGATTTTTTGCTTCTTTTTTCCAAGTGTTGCATTCAGTTTCTGTTAAAATAGGTTGTGTAGATCAGCTATGGTAGGTTCCTGCCAAAAGAGGTTTATTTAAAGTCAAATTCTTCTATAGCCCTTTGGTAGTTCCTGAAGATTGCTGCTTTCCTTGAAATAGTGTTTGGCGAACTCCGACTCCCTTGAGGGCGGCCTTCTTTGCTTGGTTGGCAGCTTTAGGCAAGATCCTCACCTTGAGGCAGTACGTCATCGTAATGGACAGATGTTGCATGTGCTAGAGAAATGGGGAGTCTGTGTACTATCTCCTTCTTCATTGCGATGTGGCTTCCGCCACTTGGAGCACTTTTTTTTAGTCGTTTTAGGTTGTCCTCGGTTATGCCTAGACGTGTGGTTGATCTATATGATTGTTGGTGGTCCTCTGGTAGGCCAAGGAGTGTTGCGGTGTGAAAATTTTTTTCCTACTTGCTTTTTTGGTGTTAGTGGAGGGAAAGGAATGACATGATCTTTGAGGACAGAGAGAGGTCGTTGGAGGAAATTTTATTTTTGTTCTACGATACTTTGTATCTTTGGACTGCAGCGTTAATCTCTCATTTGTCGTTCAGTTATAGTGATTTTCTTGTTCGTTTTGCTCTTCCTAGGTAGATGTTTCCTTTTGTAATCTTAATGTGTACTTAGAGGCGCGGTACACTTTTTAATGAGATTGGTTTATTACTTATCAAAAAAAATATTTCCTATCACAAAAATCATTTCTTGCTAAGGATCCTGCAAAGGTATTCAGGAGACTGCTTTACTAACATCATATGCTGGCAAGGACAATCTAATTGCATAAGTGACTTCACTGAATTGGACACATAATAAGCATGCAAGTCAAAAACCAATTAGCATTACAAAAGTCAACTTCTGAATTCTTTTTCCAAGCCATCATGCCAAACACCCCAAATCTAATTTTCTCACATACAACTATGTCAGAGACTTTTTTTTTTTTTATGAATAAACAACAATGTCATAGACCTTTTTTGATAAGTAAACGAGGGGTGCAACACGAGAACTTCCCAAGAGGTCATCCATCCTAATACTACTCTCGTCCAAGCACGCTTATGCGGAATTCTAATAGGATCCGGTAAGAGACCTTGGTTATGTTTGTTAAACTCTACCTTTCCTTCTTTTTTTTTTCCCTCAAAATTAACACCACTTTTAATATTCCATCAATCACTTTTTAACAACTTTTGTTACTTTTTATATCACATCACTCACTTTTTATTACTATTCAAATAAAACCCACTAAACAACAAAATTTTTTCACTTTTTTCTATACAAATAATTCACAACATTCTTCCAACTTTATATCACATCAATAACTTCTTATTACTATTCCAAAACAAAAACAATCTAAAAAACTTAACAAACACACCCCTTATCACTATCAAATTCTGGACTTACACATTCTAATACCTTCTTTATTGACCAGTTAATTATTTTATAACTTGCACAAACCAGATCAATTTAAGAATTTAAAATACAAGTCTATACAAATCAAGATACATAATGATAGAAAAATAAATTCAATAGAGATGGATTTAAAAATGGATGGGTGAGATAATGCATATCTAATATAGAAATTAGCAAGAAGATCACAAACATGAAAACCTGAAAGTAAAATCTAGGGATAGGATTTAGACAAATGATATGAGTTCTAAAAATTTTTGCAATTGACATTTAGTTATGTTACCATGAGAACCATAACAAAAACCTACTAAGATACGAGTAAAAACACTAAAGTTTGATATTTGAGTTTCCTATACATACTGCCAGCACTAAGCAAAACCCATTGGATCTGATTTCTTCTCTTAGAAGACATAGATATGGTTTAAAACAGAATGATTACATGATTTCCTAAATGTTTAACATTCTCATAACATGTTGCATGACTTGTGGAGTGTGTTGCATTGCATGGTAGAGACCAAACAACAAGATTAGGTTTCTGCAGCACTGCAGTCACCAAGAAAGGCGGTTGTAGGGCCTTTTCTAAAAAGATGTTTTGCAAAAACGTGACCATAGACTAAACCCTCTATGAGTTGTCTTTCCAATGGTCCAAACCATGCAATCATTGGACACACGTAGGCTTTACTGCGGAATAATCATTACTGACACGTTGCTAGAATTACAGCACACACGAACACATTAGTTGAATCTTGAGGCCTTAAAACCTATCGTTTTGGCCTGAAACTAGATCTGTCTAGGGGACCTTGAGGTGACTTAAAAACCCTATAAAGACTAGATGTAAGTGGTCTTGAGACCTACACTCTAAAGAGCATGAGAATAAGCTCACGTTGCAAGATCCATGTGTAGTAAATTGAACATACATGCATAGTGTGATCATTCAAGAAGAGAATCGAACTTGAAATGCGAAATGAGTGTCTTAAAGAGGAGACATCAGATCTGCCACTGAGTGTGGAAGCCATATTTAGGAGATATGCGAAAGCGCTAACAAATAGTAATTGTTATCATTGTTTGCTTAGTTGCTAAGTGAAGTGAGTGAAATCCTTGACGCTAAGAAACGAGGTAAGTAGATATGATCATACATTTGCTTTCTTCACAATGTTAATGCAATGCTTTTCATAAAATTGTTTTCAAGGTATATGACATAATGCCTTTATTTGGTAGCCCTTTTTAATACATCCAAAACTGTATGTTGGAAAAAGGATTTAAATGTAAATGATTTTATATGCATACTTCCGCTATGTAATGAATATCTATATCAATACGTTATGATTCTTGATAAAAAGTGAATGAAAAGAAATAAGGGAAAGAAAAAGGAAGTGATTGAATGAATGCATGGAAAGGTTTTTAATTGTTTTTCTTGGCAATATGAAATGAGGTGCAATGGTATCGGAGCTAATGGGCAGGGGCAGCCATCTTGTATGGTCAGTCAGGAATGACTTACTCAAGTGCGCCATTGTTTATTGAATGATGTCCATATCCTAGACGCGGCTCCACCTGGCTATGGCCACAGAAATGAAGTCGGGATCCAGTGATTGCCAACCCTTACACACAGGGCGTAATTGTGTGTCGGGCATTAATGCATATCATTTTTCAATCAGACCAATCTTAATAAAAAGGACATATCTTGTGATTCCGACATCGAGTGGAGGCAGACTTGATGGCATTGGAAAGTTTATGCAAAGGGCTACAAAGTCATTTTTCCAATGTTTACCAGGTCAAAATGGGACGTCAAGAGAAAGACAAAAACAATACCCGAGCAGCTCATTCGGAACAGGTCCAAACGAGAATTTTTTTTTTTTTGAAAGTTTTAGGCTTCATTGCAAGTCTTGTTCGAACAGGTTAGTATTCTAGTTCAGATGCGATCACAACAATGTTCGTTTATTTTACTTTACTAGTAGGGTTTGGACATCTTTTTCTATTTAAACTCATTAGATACGGCCTTGGTCGAAGTTTATGTTTATTTTGCTTCAGTTTTCAATAAGAAAGACTCAAAGTTTGGGTTTTCTTTTATCCTAACTCAAATCCTTGGATTATTCTTGGTTTTGGGAATAATTGTGACTTGTGTATTGCTTTGATTTGTGATCCACCACACCCATATTGCATCAGTTGGTATTAGAGCTAAGGTGCGCTGCATTAGCCACTCAAGATATTAAAGGAAAAAAGAAGGTTTATGATTGTGTGTGAATGTTTTAATTGTACTTTTTCAATGTTTTGAAAATGAAAATTGTTTCCAATTTCATTTACTATGTGATGTATCTACTTGCTAAGTATTCCACTCACCCTTTGTTTTTATGTTTTAAACAACCCAAATAATGTCGTGATGGTTCTATAGGCCAAGAAAACTAAAGTCGGAAGCCTTCATCTAGAAGAGAATTTGAATAAGTGCATGTTGCACATTAGTTTGTTTTGTTCCAGCATACTTTCTATGTTAAGATTAAGGTTTTTTTAGATTAAATTTTGATGGATGAGTTGTGATAACAATAATACGATGGCTTAAGTTTAAATTGTTATGAGACGTTTGGTTTACTTTCATTTTTTAGTTTATGGAATTCTTATATCCTTATGTTTCTGATTGAGCAATGCATAATATCTTCTTCCTATGGGAAGGGGGCATTTACAATGGGCTATGACAAAGTAATAGTGAAGAGGGAATTTTGCAGCCGACACCAAGTGATACGGGCCAAGACAAGGTAATAGTGAAGAGGGAATTCTGCCCCGACACCAAGTCGGTAAAGCGTACATCACTGATTGGAGTACATAGAACAACAGAAAACCATATCTCATTCTTTTTCAATAAAACCTACTAATATGCAGATATGGCAATTTACAGCAAGCAGTCCCAAATGAAGAACATACCAATTCTTTTCCAGACATCCAAAAACTGAGCACATCGCTTGCTCCCAAATGAAAACAACTGATCCAATTCCACCGAGCATTCACTAAGAGTCAGTATCTCAAAAAACATTCTTATAAAAAGACAACATATTGTAACAACAATACAAGTCTTAAAATCAAGACTCTAATCCTTCAAGAGACAGAATGTATTCACATTCTGCTGACACATTGAAAAGAAAGGGGGTTTAAATAATCCAACAATTAAAATAGAGAATAAGGATACTCTTAGGTGCTTTTCATAAGTTACTATTGATAAGAATAAATACACACATCACCAATACTCATAACACCTGAGCATATTATAGCTAGTGATTGTACCTGAATTAGCCAAGGCTCAGTATTCTGCGAAATAGACTGAAAATCATTGGAGGTGATGACATTTAGAGTAAAATCTTCAGGATCTGATAAAAAGACATGGATACAAAATGCATTAGCCTACAAGAAGCATGATTCTATCATCCAAATTTTACATGATATCTTTCCTCAAACAAACAATTTTAACATAAACACAAATATCTTATAATGAACATCTTACTAACCTGAACCAGTATCATCTAACAGAGGAAGTTCTACTTTTGAAAAACTTTCACCAGCATATTGTGCTTTGACCTTTTCAAAAACATCCTACAGCCAAGAAAACAACCCTTTTAATTAAAAAATGTAAGGCCTAGCGCATAAAGAATTTAAAACAGATAGGCAGGATACCAACAAAAAAAAAAAAAAAAGCCAAAGCGCCTTATCACTCACAAGATGCTCATCAATGCCAAATATGTCGTAGTTCCTTTTCCATAAAGGATTTGTCAGCAATTCATAAGCATATCGAATCTGCAAATAAGCATGTAGTTTAAAAATAAAATAAAAAAACTATCACTGAAAGACATCTTAAGAGGCCCCCAATACTGAAGTCAGAAAACACACAAAGAAATAGAGACAACACAATAAGAAACATACTAGAGTAATCAAAAGATCAAAGAAACCAAAATGCATTTGCTTCCAATTCTAGGAGTTGTTTCTGACATCCATTAAACATCAATCAGGGACTTTGTAACAAAAATAAATTCTGTAGCACATGGACATTTTTTTAGTAAATAATTGCATAAAAGAACAAAAAACAAAGGCACTGGGTCATTCCCCAATCATAGATATACCAAAGACAAAACATCTCAATTTGGGGAGGCGATATAGAAACTTTCTTTCACCAACTCAATAACAACTTAGTAAGGCAACCTAACTATCCATGCCCAAGTACTTCATCTGAGTTACACCGTGATCTTTAGATCTACCTATTTTCTTGAGATGACACTAGATCATGAAAAGTATTCGTTTTAACTCTCTACCCAATACATAATACCATAAGAGATGCCACATGCATTCTTAGCTTGCTAAAGAAAAATTCTGGAGTTCCTTTCTTCCTAGATTGCATAAACTGTTACAGCAAGCATTAATTTTCAGATCATACTTAAAAGAACCTTCCCTTTGAAGCTCTCCTAAAGGTTCCTCCCAATTCCTATGAACCAAAGGTTGGTTGCACTTATCAAATAGAACGTGTGATATATACTCTCAGAAGGGGCAGGAGAAAAACCAAGTGGTCAAGGTCTTCAACACTTTGCCCACATAGGGCATTGCAAGGATGCCATATGCATGCAATGAATCTTCATAGACCTTTCAGATTATCAAAGAGTTGAGAAATACTATGTACTTTGTTCTACTAAACTCCTTTTTTCTACTAAACTCAATTTCTATATGAAGATGCAAATTTTCCTGTCTAACACAAAGAGCTCTATTACCAAAAAATAGTAAAATACTGCTCACCTTATAGTTTCATAAAATATACTCTTTCTAGAAAAGCACAATATGTTTCAATTTTAATGCAAGGAGGGATCATCTTCATGAAGAGTCATAAATTTCATATCTGTCTTTGTAACAGATGGTTGACAATTTACACTAGTGAACGCATTGTAAAGTTACAAATTTAAAATCAAATCCATCTTAGTCCAAATTGAAGTAAAAATAAAATATTTTAGTTATGAATAAAGCTCTAAAAAAATTCAAACAAAGGAAAGTATGCATTGGCATGTCAATTTTTGCCTGGAATGCAGACCAATAGATAAAATTATTTAAAAGAATTCTTCTCCTAAACAGGTGTACAATGCTCTAACATGATAAAAAGACAAGCAAAATCAATTCCAAAATCAATTCCAAATTTTAGAAGTTTACCATATTTTAACACCTTGGGCCTAGGCATGTCTAGCTTAAAGAAGTTTTCCCTAGCACACAGACGATTAGGAAACCTTATTTAAATATTTTATAAAAGAACAAATTTATTCTTTTCTTTTCTTTTTGGCCTAATGCCCTGCTCAATAGTGTCATAAAACATTTGACAAAATGATGATGAAAAAGTTGGAGACAATAACAATGATGTAACTAACGACGCCCCCACTTGTTAGGTGGCTTCTTTTGCATACTTTATGTGTACATTGCGGCGTCTTACGCTTTTAATGATATTTCGATTACTTATAAAAAAAAAAAACAATGATGTAACTACGGTGCTCATTTTCTTACATACATATGTACGCAAAGATACAGTAGTTTCCAAGAAGTTACTATCAGATTAAACAGGTAGCATTATATCATCAATCTGCCCACATAATTAGCTTTGGAAAGAAAAAAAAAAAAACTTACATACCTTTATGAAATCAGAAGTACTAGGAACTTCATTGCCTGAATTCCTGAAATGACACATTCTGTAGTCTTATATCAGCAGTAAATGGCATGCTAAAAAAGAAAAACACAAAGAATATACACTCACTACAAACAAGTTGAACAACCTTTCTCATTAACTTTTTTTCTTAAACATATCTACATCAACTCTACAGGTTTATAGACATCACCTTACCAGCGTCTCATCATTTTTTATTTTCTTTTCTTGATAGATAATAAGTCCTTAAAAATAAATGGCCCTAGTACATATCTTTACAGAACTCCAAGGATTCCCTGGCAAACTTCTATACATCAAAAGGAAATAGTTAACTTAACCTCCAAGCTTCAAATATTGGTTGTGTTTACATATATAAAACCATAAGAGGTCACCAAAGGGAAGCAAATCCAAAAGTAAAAAGAACTAAAAGTCACCAAAGGTGAGCAATGTCAGCTCCTCACGTTGAAACTTACTCACAGAATTAATAAGCTTGAAGCATACATGTTATAATTCTCTATTCCCACTAGAAACCTTCTGATCGTAGCTTTCATGCACAAAGTGGGACTTTCTAGAACATTTGGCCCCCATGGAGCAAGTGGATGACTTTTTGGGTATTCAAGTTTTAAAAACAACACCCATCAAATTGTTAAAGCCAAAAGCCGTTCATTGTTATTTTAATTACTTAATTATACAGTTTTCCTATGGAAATTGGATGCTAGGAACAGTTTTCTTATCTTCGTTAAGTGGCTCCAAGCAGGGATGAGGACGACACCGCCTTTTCAGATTAATGCTAGAGATAGGTAAGATCTTAATATTAGTCAGAGTCCAACATATGTGAAAGCATGCTTGGACAAGCCAACAAGATCCTAAAAGAATGTGACACGCATGTATATGCATGTTTCTGTGTGGGAGAATCCATGCATATAGTTCGGCTCAAGTTTCACATGGTGTAACTCTTTGCTACGTTAGACTAGTAACTTTCAATTACATTAATATTTTGCCAAGCATCCTATCGGATAACAAGTCTACCACATGCTTGTCATGCATAAAAAATTTCTTGCCAATCCAGTTCCATTTAGTATCCAACTCATATTTAGTACATTTTTAAAATATTATAAAAATAATTTTGAACATTTTATAGATGTGGTAGTTCTTAATCTTCCATTATTTTGATATTTGACAAGCATGATGGAAAATCTTACACCAAATTAACATTATGGATTGAATTCAATTTACACCTGGTGTAACTACTCTACGATTTTATACCATCCAATACATTTCAATTAGATTAATATGCATTCAAGTTCACGGCTGTTTTCGGTAGTTCAGTTGTGTTAGCTTGTTGTAAGGCTAAAGTTTAGAGAATATCTTCTTTCCTTTTTCTTTGTCTCTATCCTGGGCTGCTTTTAATTATCTCCCACGCTTCTTTCAGGTTATGACAGGATTCCCAATATGTTGGGGAATCTAAGTGAAGATATCGCTCATCCAACCAAAATCTCTTTTGTTCGGTAAATTTTTATAATTCAAAAAAAAAAAAAAAAAAACATAATTTGAACATCCACATAATTTAATGATGGATTGAATCACCAAAATTACCACTTGGATGAAAGCTTCTCATAGGCCGCCTCCACTTCTTCGACAGAACTGTACCTCTGGATTCCCATAACTACAGTTCACGAGACCAAAGAAATACATAAACAAACAAAAATAAGCAAAATGCAAAAATCAAAACAAACTTGGCCATTGTATTAGTGAAGTGAGTGACTGACTGACTGACCGTCGTAATGAGAGGGAGGGAAGGACTTGGGAATAACAAAGAGCTGGAAGCAGATAGCGGCAGCGAAGAGAACGAGAGGCACAGAGTAGGCTTTGATCGTGGACGCCATTGACGGCCTGGCCGATGATCCGGGCGAAACCCTATCCATGTAACTGAGAAAGTGAATATCGGAGAGAGACGACGACGATCGAGTTTCGGTCTGTGAGACTGTGATGGCACGCTTTATTCTCGAAATTCTGGGTTAGAATTAGAGGAGATGAGAGTTTGTGGGTTCCGGCACGTTGAATATAACGAAAATTTTGTAACGGTTTGGGGATAAAAACTTTGTATGCTCTTTAAGTCTTTATTAATCTTTATTAATTTCTTTTTCTGAGATTATTAATCTTTATTAATTGATTGTAGTTTAAATAGAAGTACGACTTTTTTTTTAGTTTTGTAAATAGAAGTACAACTACATGCAGGAGAATAACAATTGGGCATGCTTTGAGAACTAATTTTTTTTTTGCTTAATTCAATTATTTTCAAAAGTCAACTATATTCAATAACTCAAATTTTTTTAACTCAACTCAAATTTATTCCTCCTAACTTAAAAGTAATATAAAAAATTATATAAAAATATATTTTTATTTTAAAAAAAACTAAAGAAAAAACAAAGCAATTTCGGGGGTGGCCGTAAAGTTGAAACCACCCCACAGCTTCTTTTTTTTTAATATTTTAAAAATTAATATATAATATTTTATTATATTTTTTTCAAATATATTCACCTACTCAAATATTTACCATCCAAACATAATTCTAAAAAAACTTTTTTCTCAATATCTGTGAAGTCAACAAAAAATCAAATAAAATTTGACACCCAAAGGAACCCAATTATGAAATTTGAAAACTAGACCCTAATCTTGATTATACTCCCTATTGACTCCAACTTCTCTAAATAATCTACACACTACATACTAAGTAGAATTATAGCTGCATAAAACACTTTTACGGTTGGGTCTTGCCCTTTAAATATCATTGTTCAAATTTTGTTTTTTGTTTTCTATTTTCAAAATAAAAATATTAATATACAACTCAAAACATAAAACATTCTTAAAAACGTAAAAACATATTTCACATTTATGAGAATGTTTGGCAAAAGACTTAGAATTTTACTGTTTATAGACTTTGATTTTCTAAAAAATAAACATTTCCACTTTTTATATCATTTCAACCACTTTTTAACAACTTTTTTTTACTTTTTATATCACATCAAATACTTTTTATTATCATTTAAATCAAATACTCACTAAAAAACAAAAAAAATCTACTTCTCTATACAAAAAATTTACAACATTCCTTATACTTTATATCACATAAAAAGTCAATAATTCCCTAACGCCAATCCAAATCCTTTGTCAAACACCCCCAATTAATTCAGAACATTTTTTCGAACAAAAAAAATATATATATCTTAAAACACATTAACAAAGTACCTTAAATGATTAAATTTATTATTTCTTATCAGCATAAATTTTTTAAATAAGTAATAAATTAATATGGCATCAAAGTTGAGATTCTAAAATAGTCTTCAAGTGGGACTAATTAATTTTCAATTAAAATAATTCACATGTTATCTAGTCTAACACGTAAGAGAGAGTATTCAAGTATTAATTAAATGATTAATTTTACACTTTTTTATTAACTTAAAAACTTTTTGAAAAAAGTTGTGTATTAATATTATATGGGAAATAGTGAAAAGAGTTTGGAGCCTACGGAATAGGAGGAGAGATGCCAAACTTCTCTCCATTAAATCTTTGTGGGACCTTATCATGTATAATTGTTTGTTAAATATTTCAAGAATTAGTGTGTTTTTTATTTTGAAAAGATAAAATATTTTTTTTGAAACCCTACCAAACATAGCCTTAATTAATATTTTAACATAAATGAACTTCAACATGCTATAATTTCTTTCTCCATTTTAACATACTTTTTAACATATGAACATTCAGTTTCATTTTTGAATTTGGAAGCTTGACGATTAGTGTAGGGACTAAAGGAAATGAACATTCAGTTTTAAGGACAAAAGCAAAGGAAGAGAACAGCAGATAGTCCAAGATCTCTCTCTCTCTTGCTTTATCTTATTTTGTGTCTTCTGTTTCCTTTACAGTTTGTATAGCTGAAAAGCATATTTGTGTCTAAATCTTGTTGTCCTTGGTTATGGCTAGAGAAATGGAATCATTCCATTTTCCATTTGACATATTATTTTAACTTGGGAGGAGAGATTGTGTTATTAGAATAATTCCATTTTCCATTTGACATCTTACCTACTATGTTTTTTGTTACATGTATTGTTATATTTAGTAACATAGTTTAATATATATGTACTATTAGAATACCAATTTCGAATTCATATATTGAGAAATATAGTATACAATAGCCAGTTTTCTAGTCAAAAGCATTTTTTAACAAAAAATATTTTACGCCATAAAATACGGGACCTAAATAAAGACGTGGATTGGGTTGGGTTGGATGCATATCACTTGTTAATCACGCAATATGACACCAGGGCTACGTTTGGGAAAGGTTATAAGTTATTACTATTCATCACTTTTCTAAACCCAAAAAAAACATTCTCACTTTTTATATCACATCAACCACTTTTTAAATACAATTTTAACGTATCCCAACTTATGCATTGACGTGACACTACCACCAGCAGGATAATAAAAAAATCGCATACGTTAAGAGTATTCTAGAAATAGGCAAATTGAGCTATTATAAGAGATTTGCCTTATTTGCTAGAAATACTCTTAAGTATGCGAATTTTTTTTTTATCTGCGTGTGGTAGTGTCACGTCAAGCATAAGTTGGGATACGTAAAATTGTATGTACGGCTGGTTTTTTTTTCAAAGCTATAAAACACTATTTTCTTAGGAAAATGTTTGAGACATATATCTTTTACTACAATTTTTTTTTTTATAAATTTATGTGGAAGGTAACTTAACATTTACCAAGTTAACTATTAACTAATTAATTGCTTAGTTAATTAAGCAATAAAATTTAATAAGTAAATTTAATTCATTAATTATTAATTGTATAAGTGCACGCGTGGACGTGCGTTTGATTATAAAAGACTTGTAGCAAAATTTTTAGTCCAACACTATTTTTTTAATATTGATTTTTAACATTTCATCACCTCAGACTCTAAATATAAGCCAACTCTTTTTGAACTTTTTTGATTTATCTAAACTAATATTATACTGAATCTTATGTATAACTGGGCAGATTTCAATTATAAATTAGACATTCTTTTTCTTATTAATATGAGAATCACTTTTTTTTATCAACCTCTAACTCTCATATAACTCCCTACAACACATAAAAAATCAATTTTTTTCTCATTTTGATTAATCATTTTTTCATGATTAATTCCCAATTATCAAATATTTATTATATTTAATATTATAATGCAGCAATAGTTCTATTACCATTAATTTATTTTGACCACGAGAAAACTAGGCAATCATTTGAGTTGTGCTATGTTACTCTGGGTAAAAAGACTCTGAGACTACATCACAACTACACCCTATATATAAGGTATGCAATTTTCTTTCCTTCTAATTTTACTGCTTCTGAAGATAATAAAATATAATATATACATACATACATATATATCCTTATTCTGTGTGATACATATTGGGAACTTATTAGTGGTCTCACCTAGCTACTCATGTTTTAATCCACGTGTATTTTAGTTTGAAAATATTTGGGATAATTATAACTTTGTAATATAAATTGATATAATAATTCATGTGACAATATCATATCAACTATAATTAAATTAATATCTAGTGTTTGAGACGTAATAAGTACTGCGCAGGATGACCACATCGATTTGTAAGAATTTTCAGTAAAAATTGTAGTGTCTCTACCAATATTCTTAGAGTATCTCCAATAGCTATTTAACTGGATACTATTAACTAAAATTAGTTAATTTTTGTACTTTTTAGGGTTTAATAGTTTAGCTAAATAATAGCTAAAATACCTTAATTTTGGTGTTATTCATTGTAGCACACTATAAGAATTTTTTATTATTTGTTATCATCTTCTCTCTCCTTGGTCTTTTCTCTCTATCCTCTGGTCTTTCATTCTTCTCTCTCGACCCTCAGTAAATTCCCCCTATATCTCTGTTCATTCTCAGCAGCAAATCCACAAATCGATCATTTCTGCAAATCCAAAAAAATTGATCATTTTCTTCATCGGCAACCCTCCTTTCCCGTTTGCATCCTTTGAACTAAAGAGAGAGAGAGAGAGACGTGTAATTTTAGTGATGATTTTGGTTGATTTCTTCCTCTGTAGGTAAGCGCTTGATCAGTTGGTGATGAGTTTTGTTTGATTCTCTCTGGGTTGTGGTATTTTGTTCAATTGATTTTTTTTTCTCCATGAGTGTAGTAGTGAGAGAGTGAGGAAGAGAGAGGAGAGAAACGGTGGTAAGAGCAAAGGAAAAATAAATTAAAAAAATAGTATTTAAAATAAAATAGAGAAAAATAAAAAATCTGCTGAAATTTGTATTGAAAAATAAGTAGGTAAAAATAAAAGAAGAGTACTTTTTTGAGTAGCTAAACTACATATAACTGCTGGAGATGCTCTTATTGACTTTAGAGCATTCCAATAGAAGCTTTAAAAGTCTCAAATAAATTATATTAGCTAGTAAGAGTTTTTAGAGCTCGAACAGATCTTTAAAAATGAAAGTTCTGCTAAATTTTATTAAGTGAACTTTATAAATGAAAGTTCATGTAGCACCTTCTAGGATTTTTTTATTCTTTTTTTTTTTTTTTTCATTTCCTTTCTCTCCCTTCTCCCTCATGAAAAAGAAAGAGAACAAAAAAAATAATAAAAAATAATGAATATATTATTTTAAGAAAATAAAGAATAGAATAGATGGTCTGCTTGGAGTTTATATTGAAAAGTTAATAGCTAAACTTAAAAAATACATATTTAATAGCTAAAATAGGTATCATTTCTAGAGATACTCCGCATAAGGCATACTTAGCCAAAATTTAAATCAATTACAAACAATCAAGTCTACAGATCTGGGTGTGGTTGGGAAAGGTTATGGTTATGGTAGGTGGGTTGTTGACTTTTGATTGTGATATAAAGTAGGGAATGTTGTAAATTTTTTGTATTGGAAAAGTGAAAATTTTGTTTTAGTGAATAATTTTTTATTTTTAATAGTAATAAAAAAATAAAAAAATGTTTTAGACTTGATTGTTTGTAATTGATTTAAATTTTGGCTAAGTATGCCTTATGCGGAGTATCTCTAGAAATGATACCTATTTAGCTATTTAAAATATGTATTTTTTAAGTTTAGCTATTAACTTTTCAATATAAACTCCAGCAAACCATCTATTCTATTCTTTATTTTCTTTAAATAATATATTTCAATTATTTTTTTATTATTTTTTGTTCTCTTTCTTTTTTCATGAGGGAGAAGGAGAGAGAAAGGAAATGAAAAAAAAAAAAAAAGAATAAAAAAATCCTAGAAGGTGCTACATGAACTTTCATTTATAAAAGTTCACTATAATAAATTTTAGCAGAACTTTCATTTTAAAAGATCTGTTCGAGCTCTAAAAAAACTCTTACTAGCTAAATATAATTATTATGAGACTTTTAAAGCTTCTATTGGAGATGCTCTAAATCAATAAGAGCATCTCCAGCAGTTATATGTAGTTTAGCTACTCAAAAAGTACTCTTCTTTATTTTACCTACTTATTTTTCAATACAAATTTCAGCAGATTTTTTATTTCATTCTCTATTTTATTTAAATACTATTTTTTTAATTTATTTTTTTCCTTTGCTCTTACCACCGTTTCTCTCTCTCTCTCTCACTCTCACTATCACTCATGGAGAAAAAAAAATCAAATTGAACAAAATACCACAACCCAGAGAAAGAATCAAACTAAAAC
>FXXK01000518.1:138041-172427 GCA_900184695.1 Betula pendula | reverse complement strand
ATAATTTTTTTATAAAATATGCCACGTGTCGCATTTTTATTGGTTTGACATGACAGACTAACAGTTTCTGTTAAAATGACTAACGAAAATTTGTTTTAGGGAGTAATTTGTTATTTTAGTCAACCAGAAGGACCTCTGAGTTTTTTTTAATACCACAGGGAGTGATTTGTAGTTTAGATTAACCACAATGACCAATTTTACATTTTTCCCTTAAAAATAAATGAGCAAAATAAAAATTAAGACTTTTTAAGTAGTTAAATTAGCTCCCACGACTGAAGATGCTCTTAGAAATGATTGCGTTATCCCCGAAGCCCAACCACCGGATCCATCTTGGGTGATCGCGACCACCGGATCCCTCCAACCATTACCCAGGTTGGCAAAATGGGCTGATGTGAATCCTGTTTTATGTCAATTCAAATTTTCCAGCCCAATTTTCCCCTAGATTATTAGAAGGCTAGTCCATGGGTCCAACAGTTTGAGCATTAGCTAGGCCCAAGTAGATGGAATATAGAGATTACGATGTGCAAAATTTGAACGAGTGTCTACTCGGAACCAACAAATATTAGCACTCCTCCAATTTGGGAGGGGCTCATTCCAAAAAAAGGGGTAATTAATCTTAAAAAAAATTATATTTTTTATCTCACCCTCTAACGTGAGAGTACCAACTAACCAAAAATTTTTACCTGCCAAAAGTCTCTTTCATGTGTAAGGAGCGGTAAAGGATTGTGGTTTGGGTTTTTAAAATCTAACAAAAAAAGAAAAATTATATCAAAATATTTAACTTTTTATATTTCATTAATCACTTTTATTCCTATTCAAATAAAAACTAACTAAAAAACAAAACTTTTTCACTTTTCTATAAAAAATTTACAACATTATTTCTACTTTATATCACATCAAAACTCAAAAACCCCAAATTTCAATCTAACTATTTGCCAAACATACCCAAAAAGAGTGTTTGGCAAATGGTTGGATTTTGGTTGGGGGTTGTTATTTTTTATGCGGTAAATATAAACATAAGCCCACGCTGAAATGAATAATATTTCAGCCCAGACACATGAATAGTATATTTATGGGTCCCATGTATTAAAATATAATATATATTATATTTATAATCTCATCCAGCCCAGGCTGAAATACTGTTCATTTAAGCCTGGGCTGTTGTATATCACGACTCTTTTTTATGTGATATAAAGTAGAATGAATGTTGTAAATTTTTTGTATGAAAAAGTAAAATTTTTTTAAAATTTTTTATTGAATATTTTATTTAAATAGTAATAAAAAGTATTTGATGTGATATAAAAAGTAAAAAAAAAAAAATTGTTAAAAAGTAGCTGATGTGATATAAAAAATAAAGATTTTTTTTTAAAAAAAAAAAAAAAAAAAAAAAAGGAAAGTTAGAAATACCGACCTTTTATCAAACAGGCCCAAAAAGATTCCATTATTGAGAGGAAATATTCTTTCTTGACGATAATTTGTCTCTATTAGATGAGAGCTATATTGAACCCTCTCTAAACGTCCAAATAACTTGTCCCTATCCGACCTAACCATGGGGCATTATGCATCCTAACATTTTGAAATGAAATAACCTATCATCATCCACCCATATTGGTCCAAGAGCACTAGTCAAAAGCTTCAGATTTGCTGGTTTCTGTGCCAAGAATACTGGATTCTATTCAAAACCCTAGGCTAAAGCTAGCTAAATTACAGATTCATGGAACATGATCCTATTTATTTTAGGGTCAAAATTTTATTTTATTACACCTAATAATAATGCATATAATGTCACGTATTGTTAGTCAATAAACAGTGATTAGATTTAGAGAATATACCCCCGATCAAAAGTTTCCCACCTGTCATATCCCACTTAATTTTATGCAGAAGCAGCCACCAGTAGTTTGCATTACAGGCCGAGGGCTTTTGATACTTCTACTAGTGTTTGAGTGGGATTCGTACGTCCACTACTTTGGAGTCCATGCTAAGAAATCAAGTTCTTTCATTTGTGTTTTCTTTGATTTGTTTGTTTTGATGTTATTTTAAATATCTGGATTTAAATCTTTCCTTTTCTGCAGATTTATTTAAAAATGCATGTTTAGCCTGTGAAATCGCAGAGTTAAATGTGCTTTAACACAGTACCTGCTCCCGAAAAGGAAATAAAAGGGAGAGAAGACATGAATAATTTTTAATTAATATAGGTCATAATCTCATGTTTCTATTAATATAAACGAATAATTAAAACTATAAGAACCAAACAAACAAACAAACAGTAGTGCATGGAGGGCCATCTCCATCATATCAAATTGGGTCAGTAGTCACATTGGAACTCACTTGGAGTATAAAAAGAGGGAGGGCCGATAGAACTCAAAAAAATGACTGCAAGAAATCAAAACACGTATCAAAACGTCGCAATCCAATCGATATTCACATTCAAATGGAAATCTACAATTATCTATATCTATCTGGGAGGGAATTTTTTATCACCCAATTACGTTGACAATAATCATGCCCTTTCTGTGCCTAATTCATTGTTGATGCAATCAAGCAGATAATTGTGCGAGTGCCCGTCTGAGTATCCGAATGTCTACTCGGATATGTACGTCTACTTAGATTTCTAGACTTTATATATCGATTGTTTCTCATAATTGTTTACCTGATTACTAAGAATTTTTAGTAATCCGGACAAAAAAATTGTACGAGATCCCGATCCGTAATACGTGGCTATCTGCCTTTGCGAGTTAAATATTGGAATAGATATGAGGGAGGAGAGTATGGCATTCTTTGATCATGACAAGTTTGATTCCTCTTAGCAGCTGACTTTGTGAGTGCCTGAGAAGAAGGAGATAGTGCGCCAAAAGGTTGAGATAAAGAAATGTTTGGCCAATCTTTACTGAGACACAGTCAAAAAAAAAAATTGAAATGATCAGTACTGTACATTTGTCGTATTAACATCAAACGGCGATTAAGACTCAACCTATTCCTACTTCCTTTAATATTTGAGTGCATACAATCTGTTGAATTGAACTTAAAAACAAAAACGGGGCGGCTCTCAAATCTTAGCTGTTCACCTAGTGACTGCATTATTGGCCACTTCTGAACAACTTTTAGATTGCCAACTTCATGGCTGAATTTGAAGATAATGATTCTGTTTGATTAATTTAGTTTCCAGAAAATGATTGAATTTCTCATCCAAATATTAGAGTGCATTTGGTCCTCGCGATTTTGCAGGTTTATAACATGTTTTTAAAGAAAAATCGCGAAAAATATCTCATTTAAAAGTACTTTTGATAAAAAAAAATAATAATAATAGTTTGAAAATATAGAAAAATTTACATTTTCGCGTAGCAAACAATGGGTGCATTTTTAAAAACTCGAGATTTCAAAAGTCAAACCGTGATTTTACTTTACGCATGACACCATATTTTTTTAAATCACATTTTCAGCTAAAATGTAATTTTGCATTTCAACACTTTTTCCAAGACTTTCCCTCTAAAGAATGAGCATTGCCATGGATGCCATTTAAGTCCAGAAAGATTGATTACAATAATTCTCTTTTCCATGCAATTTCAAGACATTTTTCACGTTTCAACTTCAACAAAATCAGAATTTGCAAAAGGTAAGATTGCTTATGATGTGGGTAACCAGAGGAAAATGCACAAGCAATGAATTGTGATAAATTTAGCAAAATTTGTGTACTAAACGGAAAGGATAATCATCATATTCATACTTTGTAAGGGAAAAATGATAGAAGTTTTAGTCCCCCATCCCTTTTGTACTCCGTGTCGTTTTGGAGGAAAAAAATGGACTCTACATAATAAGTAAATGGGGATAAGCTTGAACCCTCACCATACCTTATCCTAAGAAAACTATTAATTATTGTCTTCAAATTCAAATTTTCTTTTTCTTTTTCTTTTTTTGGTAACATAATGCATTACACAAAATACTCTTCTTGAAGTGTACATGAAGAAGAACAAATCCTTCTCTTCCACCCAAAACATTACCATTTTCAAGGATGTGGATTTAGGAGGAATATGCTTTCTATTTTTTTAAGTGAAATTGAGATGGGTCATTTTAGGGTCGGATCACACTTCCTTATTTTTATTATATTATAATTATAAAAATACCAAAAATATGGAGAAGAACTAAGTCACTTGCTTTTGCAAAACTTTTCTATGCCGTTACGGAGTTCTTTTGCTCTAATATCTAAAATCAATGATTAGTTAACCGAGGAGTTAGTATTGATTCATGCAAAGATGCTCCTATGAAGCTAGAGTAAGGGATTGTTTGAAGGGCAGTAACTTTGTTGTTTTGCATGCCTACACTTACAAAGAGGCTATGATTTTATAGATCTAATGATGCATATGTTAGCACATCATTTTAAAATTTTAAATGATATATACCGTGTAAAACCGTTAAATGTAATAAAACAAAATCTTGAATATTAGATAACTCATCTCTATTTTAAATGAAATAAAGATAATCGTGATATGTACACTTTTCATTTTCTAATTGGATTTGACTTGAGTGCTATATCAGCATCCAAGTTGTAGCCAATCAAAGGCGGGATTTGATTTGATTTCATTTATCTTTCCTAATAATCATGCAGTACAGCTAATAATGAATTTATCTTTCCTAATCATATGGTTGCCTAATAATGAATCCTTCAGTCAAAGCAATTAGTGCCATTTGAAACACTAACACTAATAGGTCCCATCTTAAACATTTCAACAAACAATTTAAACATTTCGTAATCAAATTCATAATAAAGACTTGGAAATCTATTGGTAACACCTCAATCATCATTTAATGCAAATAAGACACAATCTCACACCGACACATGTATAATTGGAGGTTATAATGGAATAAAATTGAAATTTAATCTTACATATATGTGAGGCCACAATGATACGTCCGATTGCAAATGACAAAATTTTCTTCAAATTATGTTGGGTGAGAAAATTATTCTAATTCAACCTATTAAATTAATAAATTTTTTAAAACATATGTAAGATTCATATTCTCATTAAAAATGCATATGTAAGATGGGCCAGAGAAATTAGATTAGAAAAATAGAAGGGGAGCCATGTTTTAAAATTGAATGCATATCAGGATTTGATGACGAGTAGATATTGAACTTTGAGTCTTTAGGACAACATTTTGTTATGTAAAATGTAATTGGGGATTCTTGTTATTTCTTATGCCTTCTCTTTTTTTGGATAAGGGTACATGAGAGCGAGCTTTCTTGCTTGAGTAAGGGATTTGCTCGGACATAAAAAGCCCCTCTACAATTTTCCGATCCCTTTTCTTTGGGCAAGGGACGGTAGGAAATTTCTATCCAAGATGTAATAGGCTTATTGGATAAAGATCTACTATAATTTGTTACTTAAATTGTCAAACAACTTATGTAAAACTTATTTGTCTGAATAAATGGTCGGACAGCATAAAATTTATTTGAATAAACAAATTTCATGAGTTGTCAACAAATGTGATACAGGTGATTGGCCGCCTACAACTTATTATTAGAGTGGATGACTAAAAGAGGATTTTTCTCTCTCCAAAATTTATTTAGACATAAAGAACCTTCGGTTTCTCAGCGCCCTGTGATGCTGTTAGTTTGGAGTGTTTTTTTGTCTTCCTTCCACACGAGCAGATATGGCTGGATTAGGGCCCACTCTACGTCAATAACACGTGGCGCACCGTGGATGGTCAGAAGGTCGCATTAAGTGGACCACATCATGACGACAGAGAAACCCGAACCGCGTGATGAGTAGCGCGGGAATTGGAGTGGACCCCAGAAGATTACATGCGGACCGTTAAAAAGCAGCCTAACCCCCTCTCCTGGGTCTGATCACTAATGCGAGACACACCGCGCCAGACAATCTCGTTAGAGGTCAGCTAGGGGTGGGCCTTCCATCACGTAGGTTTCGGGATTCGAAATTACATAAAACACCCTAACCATTTTCCCCCCCCCCCCCCTTTTTTTTTTGGGATACCGCCTATTGCTAAAAAAAAAAAAAAAGCCTTGTTTGAGCTTTATTTATATAGCTCTCACCTCTCATATATTTTTAATGTCTGAATTACAAAATAGTTGAAAATCTCGATCCTTTTTTCCTAACTACTAGAATGTCCAGGTTCGTTTAAATTAATTTTAGAGTACTGTACAATATTCTATTTCGGATACATATGATTATATGCTCATACAGAATTTTAGAGGTGATCTAAGAGGATAATTACAGATTTGTACTATAAATCCTGTATAAGCTTATGTTTAAATGATACTTATTACGTTTATAAACTAAAAAGTTTGTCCACGTAGAATTTATTATGTTTACTATTAAAATGTGAATTACAGTGCAATGGTCCATGTGAAATTTATTTTCATAAAATGTAAACTTCAGTGTAAATTTATAAGGAATCATAGTAAAAAAATGTATTAATACCCAAAACATTTTCCTATTATATAAGTCACGTTTCAAACTGTTAATTTACCACTTGAATTACTCTTTAGGATTACCTAAACCTATTTCTACACCAAAATGACTTATTTTATTTATTTTGAGCTTTTTTCTCTCTTAAGAATTTTTTGTGGGCAAAAGAGAAGAAGGTATATACTCCTATTTAACTAGAATACCAAACACATATATATATATAATCATTCCTCAACGACTATATATGACCAAGTTGGGAGAAAATTCTAATGGTTAGTGGCCACACTCCTATGGATAGTACATTTAACCAAATAACAAAATTAATCAAATTGGAACGTTTCTATAGTCAACACGTTTTTCTTTTATGACATTGAACCCCTTTAAAGCACGGTCATTGTATGATTTATTTATGTTAGATAAACTCAAGATATATAATCTCATCTACAAGAACCATGTATCAGTTGAGTGAGAACTCAAACAACTGATCTCATAAAATTAACCAATCGAGCCGTGCACTCGAAGTAACCATCGCGAGCAATATAGCCAATACATTTCGAGTTTGATAATTAAAGAATGGGTTGGGTTTACAATTTCTAGTTCATTTTTAATTAAGTAAACGTGATTGGATATTTTTAAAATACTGAATCGGGGCCACCAGTACTTGTATTATAGTAATAGTGTCAAATTCATGCTACATACATTTTAGTAAAATGTGAGTAGATACTATAAACGTTAAGCTCCTTTTTAAACTTTATTTTATCGATGTTGCTTTTTTAGGATCAGTACGTACAATTAGCACGTGTGATCCACTTAATGAAATTTACCTAACCCTATTTTTATTGGATAAAGTTTTCACATTCATTTATTATATTCATGCTATATGATTGACATGAAGCACTTTAAGGATTTTTTTTTTTTTTTAACATTAAAAGTCACTTAAAATACATCATGTCAGAAAATATGATATGAATGTGATAAACGAGTGTGAAAAGTAGCATTACTCTTTGATGAGTTTCTTACAACATAATTTATTAAACTGATATATGTTTTTAGAACGAATGAAAATTAAAAATATATGTGCTCTAAGGAGATATCAGTTTAATAAATTAGATTGAAGAAAAATTTTTTCAACCCAATTTAAGAATTTTTCTCCAAATCAAGTATGAGAAATTTTTTCTATTCATTTTTAAAAGCGAAACTACTTGCGATAATCAAGATGCTTCTCAACATTTTATGTTGTCTATCTCTTAGTATTCTCTTTGTTATCTCGTGTCGCATAGAATAAGAATGCTCGAAAATGAACATCTGAAAACGCTGAATAACATTTCTCTTTCTTAAAACCCATTAAAATGTTTTGATTTAAGTGTAAAGGTAGAATTCGTAATAAGATGAAGACAATATTATATGATATTTTGACCAAAGAGATCGAATATATATATGTACCAAACCCTTATAAGAATAACAGGTAAAAACTGTTGCTTAATATGGGGGATTGGTATTGGTTGATTTTGGGTAGCTTTGGTTGGTGGATTACTGGGGAGGGAGAAGATAATATTGGAGAAGTTTTTATATTATAAATTTGCTATCAAAAAGGATAATTCCAACAGAATTAGTAAACGACAAAATGCTCCATTTTCATTTAGTTAGAGGACTATGTCGTGCAGGACTCAAATTGTCCAAGGATGACATATTCCATCATGTGCCACAAACAAAGCCATGACATGGTCGTAATAAAAAATAAACAAGAGATCTTAGGAGATATTACACAATATTAAAAAAAAAAGGAAAAGAAAGATCTTAGGAGATATTTATACATATTTTCACATCACGCTCTACAGCTTATGATTCGAAATGAATAAGTGAATGGACAAATTTAAAGTGAATGAATGAATGAATGAAAAGAAGTAATCAAGACATATTGACTGGAATTTTTTATTTTATTATTGTTTTTTTTTTTTTGGTTATTTGATTGTTCGAATAATACATATAAATTTGGACAGTTTAAAATAAAGAGGTTGTGAAGCCGTCTTAAGCAGGTGGGTTTTGCATTTTAGACTGTTCAAAATAGATGGATCTCACAGTCATCTCTTTTAGATTATTTGAATTTCTACATTATTTGGACAGCCTAATCACATAAAATTCTCGTCCTAATGAGAGAACAAGAGAAAGAGAGGACCCACAGTCCTCTCTCTTTTAGACTATTTGAATTTCTATATTATTTGGACAGCCTAATCACATAAAATTCTTGTCCCAATGTGAGAATGAGAGAGAGAGAGATAGAAAGAGAGACTAAAGTGCAAGTTCCTTATTTAGAAAACAATTAGGCATAATTGTGCAGCATTTTCTTCATGTATTGCGTACATGATAAAAAAATGAACTTGATGAATATTGAACAGATTGCAAGAGAATCAACAACTGGAAAACCCTGCAGTTCATTCATTAGAGGAAAGGAAATCACACATTGTTTTAATTCATTTAATTTTATTCTGTAATTTTTTATTTGTTTTTTTTGTTTGTTTTTATTCTGCAATTATTTGTTCAGGCACAATCTAGTACACAACAAGGCCTCCATGATTCTTAGAATCTTAGCTGCACATTGAACATATCTCAACCAGAAAAGCATAATAAAGTATATTGATCCAAAAGTCAAAATACTTTCTTTATAGAAACCACCATTCCTTTCTCCCCAAACTATTTGGCAAGCAAGCATTGAATTAATGATGGAAACTGTTGGGGGGTATTGAAGATTTTCTTACAATCTTTCACAAATCAACAAGACAATTCACATGATACTACTACATTAACAAGGGGAATCAGAAATTTTGATATGGGGGCAGAATTACTATAATACTTTTTTTTAGGGAAACAAATTAAATTTTGGGGTCCACCTTATAAAAAAATATTTTAAGGGAATGTCTATAATTTTGGGGGGCTGCAAATACCTTAGTCCGCCCTTATACATTAATAACAATAAAATTTAATTATTTAGTAATTGACATAATAAATATTACGTAAACCTACAAATCGATGTGTTAAAATCTATGCAACACTGCCACGTTAGCTACAATCCCATTAAATTATTTATAGACTGACGTGGTAAGTTTTACAAAAACATATATGTTGAGTGTTCGGGTGCTATAAATGATCTTGACAAGTGTTCCAATTTGAAGTGTTCCACATGTTTTAAGTGTAATTTTAACATGTGTACACATTTTTCCTAAGAACTAATTTTCAAGAGCCAGTTATATCTCATGTTTGAATAAACGAGGATATAGAAGAAATGCAAGAACTATAGACAGAGACAGACAGAGGTTTTGGTCGTAGTTTGCACATGGAACACAAATGTGAATAAATACAGATGCATTTATTAATGTTTGTGTGCCCGCACGAGGGCGAGAGAGAGAGAGAGTTTGTCAATGGCATAATCAGTTGAGCCCCCACAAGCTGGGATTAAAAAAATTCCAAATTTAATGATTAAAAAAAAAAAATCCTTAGAATGAAACTCATGGCCTCAGTGATGTAAGCACTAACATCTACAGGACTGAATGTTAGTTTATTAATTTTATTTTCTTAATTTTTTGGGTTGATTATTCAAAATAAGATCACTTCTCCACCAACTAAATCTCATTTCTCTTATTGACCATTTTGTATCCAACCAAATTGACTGCAAAATTAATGCCAAAAACAAGAACACCCTCAGCAAATCAAAAATGAAAGCACTCAAAAAGAGCAGATAATATCTTACAGTGCATATAACATATGCTTCACTATCATTCATTTTTGTCTTGGGATACAGAAAATCTATACACAAATCCACACCATCAATTCAAAACAATAATAGTAACTCAAGCGCCTCTTCCTGTTCTTCTATTTGCTGATACATTTGATTTCAATAACTCCACAAATTGTCAAGGTCTACTGGCCCAACTGAGGTGGACGGGGCCTCCTGATGACCAAATGATGGCCTACCCATTTCAAGGTTTGATATGACTGAAGAGATCTCGGTGTTCATCTCAGTAGTCAGAGCTGTTTCCTGTGAGACACTAATCATCTCCCTCTCTGTTTTGAAACTCTGCCTCAGGTTTGATCCTTGATTTCCAAGTAAGGCCCTAAGAACAGAGTGGTTTTGCATTGTAACAGAGCCTGGGAATTGTAGATTTCCCGGAAGTGGAGCAGTTTGAGCAGAGTAGAAGGAACTTGAAAGTGGGATTCTTGAAAGAATATCTGTGGGATTCGAAGAACCTCCATAAACAGAATTGTTGAAGGAATCGATCATCTCTTCTTGGTTTCTTTGAGCATACATGGGACTGGAGAAGCAGGGCACGTAAGCCGACTCAGCAACAGGTTTGGTCTTGCCAATATAAGGAGAAGTATCCATCAATGGTGGAAGATTTGGACCCAAATCACTCCCAATAGAACCCAATCTCACTATCCCAGAGAGATGGATTTTCTTCCCACCAGAAGTCTTTTGAAACACCCTACAAATCACCCACTCATTCTGCAGTTCAAGAACAAAAACCCATCAACTTCAAGCAAAACAAAGGAAAAACAGGCGGAAACAGAGGGGAAAAAAAAAAGAGAGTAAAAACAGGAGAAACAGAGGAAAACAGAGGTGATGAGTTAATACCTTTGCAGTTTTGGGGAGGTTGTGGACTGAGAATTTACCATCCAATCTGTATTCGTGCATGACCCAGTTGCTTTTCTCTCCTTTAGGGGCTCTACCCTTGTAGAAAACAAGGGTTTTCTTCATCCCAACCAGCGATTTTCCTCTATATATCTCCTTATCTTTCCCTGTGGCTTTCCAATAACCGGCTTCAGTAGCCCTGTTAGTCCTCAAACCAGTTGGGTATTTTCTGTCCCTCACACAGAAGAAGTACCACTCTTTCTCTCCCATTTTCGCTTTCCCTACATCCAGAAAAAGAATAAAAATTGATTAAGATAAATGACCAAGTTCCAAACCATTCAACCTTGAGAAAAAGCAACAGAGAGAAAATAAATAAGAAAACCCATTTTGGCAAACTTACATGGCAATTCCCAAGGCTCAGACTTGTTCAAATCCACCTCCCCAATAGCTCTAGCAGAGAAGCTGGTATCAGTTACTTTCCTGTACAAATACTGACTTATAAGCTCTTCATCGGTTGGATGGAATCGGAATCCCGGTGGCAATTCCATCTCTTCCTCTTCCATGTAAAGCCCTGAAACGTTTTCCATTTTCCTGATAAGTTAAAAACCTTTTGCCTTCTTCTCTGAAACCTCTGTTTCCGACCCAGAAATTGATGAACAAGCTGTGATATCCAAAACTCTGCCTCAGGACACGTTACAGAGAAAAACAAAAACCAGAAAGAAGATTGTTAAGAGAGAAAAAGGTTTGGAATTTGGAAAGAAAAGGTGGGCATAGAGAGGAAAAGCAGGGATGCCATGGAACTAAAAAGTTTGCAACTTAACAAGATGGAGATGTTATTTTAAAAAGCACCAAGAGGAACACAAAGGCCCTAAATACTGGTGTTTGGAGAGAAAGAAACGTGGTATGTAACGCAACCTGGTAGGTTGTTTAGCCCTCTCTTTTCTTTTTTAACTTTTTCTGTAATAATTATATTCTTCTAAATTTTGACTAAAGACAATTCATCTAAAACCACGCATGTAAAATTTGAGAATAAAACCATTTTTTGTATTCTAAATGTGGTTAATAAAAGTGATCTAAATGAATGTATCTTTCTTTTTTTTATTAAGTAAATTAATGTATCTTTCAATTTAAATTGTTTATTGCTTTTTCAAGTGGTTAAAGATTTTTCTTGAAGATGAGAATGCCAACTGGGCTCTAATTTTACATGATTCGTTGTTTCGTGCTTTTACCACAATTATCCAACGTGCGTCATTATTATAAAAACTAATGAAAATATTTGGATATTAAAGCTTTTCCTACAAGTCTTTTTATAAATTTATGTAATAATTCATATTTTTTTGAAAATAAGTGTTGCATAACTAACGTGATAAATATTATATAGATTGTCATGTTACAGTTCATATTTTAATTTTGGTGTAAGAAACTTAATAATAAAAGTTATAATTATAGGTAACAATTCGTGTTCGTGTATCGAGTTTAAATCGTGTCAAAGTATATGTATAAGACTATATAGGTCAACTATAACTTGATCTATTTAATTAAACAGGTCAAACTCTTTAACCTTTACTCGCTAATTTCGTGTTAAGTTTTATATTGAATTAGCCCAAATCGTTTAGAAAATTGTCAACCTAAATGTTGCGCATCAAATATAGTTCGTGTCGATACATAAATATAAAACTATAAAAATTTAACCCTTTAATCATAACTTATTAATTATGTATTAAATTTATATTAAGTTTATAGCCCATATCAAAAATTATGCATCATAATTATAATACTCTTAATAGCACTCAAAACACTTAAAAAAATTGAAGAAACTCCAAATATAATCTCATTTATGCTGTTAAAAAAATAAAAAATAAAAAAAACTTGACCAAAAATCTTCTTTGTCCAGATAAATGTAAAGCTGTGTGAATGGATAGAAGAAGGCATAAAAGCCCACTCTCCCTTTCCAAAAATTAGTTAAATGTACACTTTATTCAACGCGAAATGACTGACATGACCCCCACACTTTTCTTCCAATTGAAGTGAGAGAGAGAGAGAGAGAGATCTTTGATAATGGTTTTGAAGACTTCGCACAGTTTTTATTTTATTTTATTTTTTCATGCAATTAGTATGAGAAGTGACACTTTGCAGAACGAGAGTCCATTTCTTAGGTTGAACTACAACATAGGTGATAGAAATTAAAATAAATAAATAAAAACAATATACGATGTCTATAATGGATTCATGGTATAAACTTTTATACCATACAAACATCGAATGATTATTATTCTTTAAAACATTTTGTTAATGGCCTAAACGGATTTGGCTCTAACTCTTAACTCTTAAGATTGTAATATTCTATCATGTTTTCAAATTCAATGTTCACGATAATCTATTTTATTGGTACCGACCTAATATTAACTTTTTTTTTCTCTTTTGACAACTACACTCGGCTATCAAATATTTAATGACTTAGCAATATACTCATACATAATATTAAAATATTTTAATCCAACTTATAAGTCATATTAATTATAATTCAAACTTATGACGTGGTGTATCTGTTCTATGACTGTGTAAGTTCTTAACTTATATGTTATGGTTATCTGTACTTTTTGCTACTTATGATAGCTTAAACTTATGATTTGTAAGAGCATTTTCCTCATCTATTATCAATAAATAATGAAAGATTTACACTAAAAAAAAGGACCTAATTAACCATTGATTCAAAAACCCTAATAAGAAGAAAATCAATGCACTTGTTTATTTTTTGCTATTTTTTTAATCATATTTGTATCTTTTGGAGGGTTCCCTAATTAATCAAAAGTTTCGCCGTAGAATTCTTTGCAAGGATGATGTACAAAGAAACAAATGAAGTGTTTCGTGATTAGGGGGAATTTAAGTGGTTAGGTAAAAAAATGTTCAAGATATTTGACAAACATGTTGTTGCTTGATAAGCAAATTTGTCGAATCGACATAGATGATTAAGATGGTCCTTCTTGTTCCAAAAAAACCTCAATAATAATAATGTTGGTTTCACGGACGCAATTTTCCATTGCAATTCTTGTGACCTAAATGCTTCCAAATCTTGTGGGGTGCCTCTCTGCAATAATGAGAAATTGTTTATTAATTCTCAATGTGATATGTGCATGCATATGTCAGTTTCCTCTAGAAACATGCCACATAATAATTCAATTCACAGTACATATGTCTGTCCCAAAAATGTGTTTGTTGTAGTATAGAAAGAGGGCAAAAGATGGAACAGAGAATATATATATATATATAATTTATAGGGTACAAAAAATAATCATGCTTCTAGTAATGTGGAATTAATTATACAACCGATATAACCTAATGACGAGGGGCAGAACCACGTTGGAGCTTGGGAGCCAGTGGTTTCATAAAAAAAAATCTAAAAACGTGGCCTTAATTTGAGTTTGCGATTTCGCAGATAAAAAATGTTATTTTAAATCAAATCATACAAAATGGATTGTTTAGAATTACGTTTTTTAAAAATTACAATTTAAAAATGTAAAAAATATACGTTTTCAAATTGCAGACAATGAGATGATTTTTTGAAAACATACAATTTTAAAAATTAAATTGTAATTTTGCCTTTTAAAAATCACATTTTTAAATCGCACATTTCAAAATCGTTATTTTTAAATTGTACTTTTCAAAATCGCAAACCTAAAAAACCCCTTAATTGTGAAAATGAGAGCACAAAGTCTTAAAGGATATGCTTGAGTAAACACATCACAGGCTATAATTGACAAAAATAAATAAGGAGAAGATGTAGGACACTCTGTTGTATACATGTCCATATTTTTTAATGTGTTATTGAGGTAGATAATAGCATTGATAATAGCTTTACGAGTTTTGTTAGGAGTATTACAAGTTTTTTTTACAAATTGACATAACAAACTATAATTAGTAAATTGATTAACAGTGTATAGTTGGCAGTCTAAATTGACAAATCAAATTTTTTACTTAATCATTTTACCAATTATAAGTCACCATGTCAATTTGTAATGGAACTTGTAGTAAAAGCTATGGTATCCCGTGCATTTTTCATAGCCTTATTTCTCAGTATGGACACGTATACTTAATACGACCTAGTGATTGTATAGTATTGTGCAGAGTACATTAATGTATTGCAAATGTACGGTACTAATATGTAATCTCTCTCTCTCTCTCTCTCTCTCTATATATATATATATATTTTCATAAACTATTTATCAAAAAAATGGCTTTGCAACCATTACTATGGATCGTGAAACTTATGAATGTATAGATTCTTTTGTAATTCTCAATGAAAGGATTATTATCCATTTGTTTAAATTTTCTTACGAAGTCATTTCAAAACCATATATCTCTATTTTGTACTAGCATACAACACTTGTGTCCATCGAATGTAATTCATTCGTGGCATTATTTAGTATCATACCCTTTATTTATTATTATGACCTTTTTCTAATTTTACTTATTTATTTTTTTCTAATTTATTTATTATTATGACCGACGTACACAATAATCTCTCCGTAGAGTGCAAGATCCCCTGCTCGGAGCAGGCAAGTCCCGCAATCCCACTCTATTAGGGTGTTTGAATTTTTATAAAATTTGCAAAGTCTAATAACAAAAAATTTCAATCCGTAAAACAGCCGCCCCATAAGGAGGTGGGTGTCGGTATGAAAAGCACCGAACCATTGAACTTAGTGGCCACCAATTTATGTCTATCAACGACACCCTGGCCTTCCTCTTGAATGTCTCACTTCAACTGTCCAAATCTCACCAAGCACAAACATATATAGTATGCCTTGTACAAGTGGTATATGCTTTCTTTTTTATCACTAGCATATGCATGCCTTCTTATTATCAATATATACATTCTTACCACAACCATATATATACACGTACTTCCATTTGATCCATATATACTTTGACCTACGCTCTATTAATTTGAACCTTAATCTATGCTCTATCCTTCAAATTAAGTTTTACTTTGGGTTTGATGAAGAATGTTAGAATATTACTCGAATATCGTACTAGATCTATTTGAATATTACTGATATCATGCTTGTAGTTTTGTAATAGAGTAATACTATACATACACTTTTATCTCATTTTTATCCTACTTTACTAATGTGGCATTGCCAATCAGTCTTTGATTTTTTTTTTTTTGTAGAAAAATAAAAAATTTAGTTCTTTTTTCATGCAATTTTAATTTAGCCCATAGAATTTCAATTTTGACAATTAGGTCAACAAGTTTTCACTTGATTTCAAATAGGTTTATCCTTTAACTTAGCGCCCAATTAATTAGCAACATGTCGTATCAAACCAGTCAATTAATACTACGTGATTCTCGTTTGGCATGTTATGTGCCAACTATACGTGCCACGAGACACAATTATTTTAAATTATAAATATACTCTAAATCAAAATTAAATCAATTAAGAGGTGGCCAGCCAACTTTGTCACATGGCACATACAATTAGCATATAATGTGTCAAATGAGAGCCACACGGCATTAATTGATTGATTTTATGTGGCATACCGTTAATTGATTGGATGATAAATTGATTAAATGACTTATTTGAAATCAGAAGGAAACCTAAAAAACTAATTGTCGAAATTGAAAACCTAATAATTGATTGACAATGCCATATCAATAAAATTGAATAAAAATGTAATTTTTAGCATTTCTCTTTGTAATATATTAGGTTTTGTGGATTCTACGGTCTAACTATGTTAATTCTTTATATTCTTTTTTAGTTTTTTTTTTCCTATTTTTCTCTCTATCTCAAATACACACATAATAGGAGTGCAAATCCAAGTATGGACATAATCAAAGTAACCGGTTAAGTGTATATTAGGCTTAGATTTGGTAGATCTCAAACTCTGAATTAGAGAAAGAAGACACAAAACATCCATTGGTATCATACAATTTTTAACAAAATCCAAGCCAAAATGTATTTTCGGGGACCGGCCAACTTCGCTCATCAATTTCTCAGCCATCTTACAACCAAAATGTCTACAATTTTACAGTTCCAATCTTATATTGATATGTATAATGATTACTTTTGGCAATAGAATGTTCCTTTAGCTCGAGAGTCTTATAATCTCAACGTATGATTTATTTAGCTTTAACATTATTGTAAGACAAAATATACGACAGAAGCATAAATTTACAATACCTCTCATGCACCGAAAGCCACATATTACACCTTTGCTACAAGGTGGAGTAACATTTAACAGTTATTCATAGGCTACCAACCGTAGGCACCTATGTATCTAATCGCCATGACCACATGTTGGACAACGATGAAAATGCATGAAGATTGAAGTTATTTAACAGCTGATCTATCAAGATGAATTCGGATTGGGTTTAATTCAAATTAAAATTAGTTCGTTATGATTAAAACATGTGCCTCTTATGTTTATATAATGAAATACGTGTTATAATCTCAACAAATTCAACCATATTTAAGCCAAACTCCATCAAAACATATAATTTATTAAACTAAGACGGACGAGCCAGATTCTTTTTTTTGAGCTAAGACGAACGAGCCAGAGTCTTATGTCTATATAATTGAATATATGTTCTAATCTCAACAAACTCAATTATATTCGAGCCAAACTCTATCAAAATATATAATTTATTAAACTAAGACAGACAAACTAGAGTCTTTTTTTGACCAACCCAAATAACCTCCCTATATTGGTGCCTTACAAACCTTTTTTTTTTTTCTTTGTGTCTACATTCATTTGATGATAATTTTCCATGGTCCTTTTCCTTGTATCTAAATGTAGAAACTTGCTACTTAACCATTAAAATGAACCAACGGAATCTTTCCCTTTCAGGAAACAAATCCAAAACAGTGGGCGCTCGCGAGTCATCATTGCTTGTCCGAGGAATTTCATTCACCTGAGTAACCTCGTCATCCGACGGCTCAGATTGAGTTGAATAGTCAACTTCCACATCTGCCAGACTGCCACGAAATCGTGGGAAAATTTGATTTGACAGTGCCGCAACTGCATCACGTAGCCACTTGGCAGATTTCTAATGGGCTATTTTGATTGATAAAACCGAACTTTGGTTAATTTAATCAACCCAGATGTTTGACTTTTAAACTCGTGTGACTGAGAGCTGAGTGTACATGGGCCCTGTTTCATTTGTTCCGACATATGATATTGGCATGAGAGGGACAGAGACACGTGGCGCAATGCAGTTGGTCAGGAAGTCCAAAGTAAATAGAATTAGGCAGATCAGCTTGGTTGAGATGAGATGAGAGGAGATCCACGTGAGTTGCTTTAGGACTTAAAAAAATCTTCAATAATCATTTCATTTGTTACCTAACTTTGAGATACCCTCAGGGTGAGGCCAAAATCTTTGTGGAAATTCATTTTTAACTTTTTTTTTTTAATTGGGATGCTCTTCTACGTGTCTCTTTTGCAATCACATTGTTAGTTTCCTTCTGATTTGTGGTAGACTATGTGACACAATTTGCTCTTCTTAATCTTTTTGAGTATGACTTGGATGGATCTGTAAGCCTTTGAATTTTTTTGTTTGATTGCTTGCTGCTAAGGGTATTACAATTTTAAATTATAACACGTTAGCTGTTATAAACAGTTAAATTCGATTATTTTGTGGTTGATGTGTCAGTGTCAATGTCATTTAAATTATTACGCTATTTTGTTAGGGGTTGTAATAAAAGTAGTAATATTCATAAATATATATTTTTTCATTTATAAAAGGAACGTATTTTTTTTTGGGTTGCTTGGTTCTTTTCTTAATTGGTTGATTTAAAATCCCTGAAACTTCATTGGTTATTTTAGGGAGCATAAAATAAAAGTTAATAATCTTATGGGGACTTTGTCTTTGCAAATTCTTTTGTTTATAGGAAAGATTGGGTGGTGATTCTACTGCAAATTCGAAATGAAAATCCAATTCATTTATTGATGAATAATTGGAGATTGGGTATTTGAGTCGTTTGACTCTCAATAAATGTTTATAAGTAGGGTAAGGCACCACGAGTACTTTGTTTTTAAAATCAAAATCTACATTTTTTTAAAGATTAATTAAGTTTGAATGATTAATTTATTTTTATTTTCCATGTTTTACATCATAATGCGACTTGATATAGACAATTTTAATAATTTATGAATATGATACATCAACTAATGAGGGAGGTTGCAACTAACTAGTTAAGGATAAAGGATATTACTAATCTAAGGAGGAAGATGTATCTTCTTCTTTTTTGGCTTATTCTATAAAACACCCGTTATCCTCTTATAAATGCTATTAACCAATCATCACAATTATCTCAGAAACAAAAAACAATTATCACAATTATAGTTAATTCTTCCACCCTACAAAAAATCACTATTTATTATATTCTAAAATTTTTAAAGAAATTGTTGATTTAATTATTTAATTAAATATTCTAACACTCACTTCATGTGCATGCTCAAACTCGACCTAAATAAGTGAAGCTCAATACATAAAATATAGATGAATTATAAAGATAAGATTTGAACTTATCAGAACATTTGTTTTCATATTATGTTACATCACAAATTATTCAAAAAAAATTTAATTAAGCTAATAAAAAATAGTTGATTTAATCATTTAATTAAATATTTTAATATCCTACTCAAATAAAATGGAGAAAATACATGGTAATTTTAGAGCTAGAAAATTTTCAGTGTCATTCACGGATGACTTAGGAATAGAAGTCGTCATATAAGTTTTACTTTTTTTGTTTAATCATTTTCTGTAGTGGTAATCCGTCTGTTATGTTATAAATTAAAAAAAAAAAAAAGAGCATCATTAACCCCATTGTCTTATATGATGAAACCCATTACACTGTAAAAAAATGATAATATATATAATTTGGAAGATGTTGTTTCTTTTAGGGGATCATCCACCATGTACATACGTTTGCATTCATGGCATCATGATGCTTCGTTATACTATAGTTACTATACAAGGATTTGTTTTTTATGGGTGAGATTTACACCAATACGTATTATTTATTATTTTTTATCGGCTTAAGTTTTTAGAATAAAAAATTATTTAACATGCATGTTATTAGAAGAATGGTTTCCAATTTGAATATTGATTTCACAATTTATTCTTCCTATATTTTAGTTGAATATTTTATCTATTGAATCTTACTTGTTGAGAGAGAGTTTAACAAAAATATAAATTTAATCATTTTATCAAATGCTTTAACATGTCATCCCTCCACTCCCCTCCCCTCCTCTCCTCTTACCATTAAAGCTTAAGCCTAAATGCTATGTAAATTAATAATGTTCCCTTTACTTTGCTTCCATGAGAAAACCCGAAGAAAAAAAAAAACTCCTTAATTTTCATTTTTATACATCATCTATTAGAGGAGAGATATTTAAACAAGTAATTCTAAAAGATTATCAAATAATTTACATGTGGATTACTCAACTCCTACCATCCTTAGTTTTCTCCACTATTTGTTTGCAGATAGGGTTGGGAGTCAGATAAATTGTTATTAGAATAGGAATTTTCGCATTTTTTCCTGTCATTGTCAGTAATGTCAAAATTTACCAACTTTTTCAGCCAATCAACATTTTCATCACCAACCGTTAGCGACAAATCGGTTACGGTAGAGGCCGGTAATGTCAGTGATGAAGGATTTGTGAGTAGCAAAGAAATCATAGAGTGGCTGAGAGGGAATTAGGGATTAGGGTTTGAAAAATGAGAAAAGTTTAGGGAGAACCTTCGAGAATTTCACTATATTGCGAAACGGAGTCGTTTTGAAAGATAAATATGATGCTATCTTAGATGACTATCTATTATTAATTCATAATCAATAAAAACGATGTCATTATGGAAGATAAAAATGACATCGTTTCAATTTGTTGTAATATTAGGTTGGTATTGGTCGAAATACGACTTCTTAAACCCTATTTTGCATACCAAACCAACTTTGTCGAAAATTCAAAGAGCCTACCATCTCGGCCGGTACTCGGCATGTAGGCGATTTTTGTGCACATCCCTATTTCCTGACACATGGCATGTGCAGACAACCTAGAGAGTTTTATTGGACAAAGCATTTCTAAACATCTAAAAACAAAATAGTAGTTGTGGCAGGCAGACAAACGCCCACAGTCAACGGCTCAGCCATCACCATCCCAAATGTACCGAAATGCTTTTAAATTGAAGGGAAAACAAATTACCATAAGAACTTGAATGGACAAAAGGTTTAATTATTGAATGATTTGAAACAAAATGCCAATCCACGTAAGAGTGGGTCCAATTTTCTCTATTAAAATTTCATAAACTCAAGTTGGAGTAGTTCAAACTACTATATTACCCGCGTATATCCTTAAATTTTTCTAATAGTAAAGACCGAAATATAAGTTAAAAATGTTAAAATATTAATTAAATGATTATTTTTTATAAGCTTAAACTTTTATGTTCTTTTAAAAATATTATTGAATTGGTTTAATTTGTGAAGTTAATTTCTCACTATAAATTTACTAAAAAATTGTCATCGCTTTCAAAAAGTCAAATTTAGTTGAAAAATAGATGAACAATAATAAAAGCATTTTCTTATGGACAAAGTTTTTTTCAAAATTAGATTTTTCTAACTCAGTCTATTAAATTGACATTGATCTTTGTAGTATGTAATTCTTAAATGTATTTTAATAAAACATATAATTCTCACATGTATTTTTAAAAATACATGTGATCCTCACGCGTTCTAAAGTAGTTTGGAGAAAAAATCTATTTTTATATGAATATAATATCTATTAATATACCAAACTTCTTTCTTGCACTTAGAACTTGGAAGATATCCTTTGATCCCATCAATCTAACGGAAAACATACTTTTTCAAGAACGTGTTTGAATAGTATAGTGATTTCCTTTTTGTTTTTAATCTATCTATTCAATTGTCTTCACACGTGCGGGTCATTGTGCTCTTTGCATTCTATATTTTTAATATATCTTTCTTTCTTTTTTGCATTCTATTTTATATCTAACTTAACTTTATGCGTATAGATCCACAGAAGGTGTCTTGATGTCATCATTTGACAATTCAGTTCTACTAATTGAGAAATGACGCTATTTTTTTTAGGGAAAATTTCACTTACCCTCTTGAATTGTTATGTCTTTTGTAATATTTCCCTCAAATTTTAAAACTTCTCAATTTAGTGTATTTAAGTTTTAATTTTTTATAATGTCCCCCTTCCGTTAGTCAATTCTGTTAAATCAGACGGTTAAAGGGGTAAAATAACTTTTATACCCCTAACTTTTTTAAAAAATTATAAATTTACTCTTATTTTCGAATAAAAAATTATTTTAAAAAAATTTCGTTTAGGTCAAGCTTGTGACCCACTGGGTCACGGGTGACCCATGACCCAGCGTTAGGTCACGACGTGACCTAGCGTTGGGTCACGCCGTGACCCACGCTGGGTCACCAGACTTACGGCGGGATCACCACCAGACCCCGCCGTGGATCTGGTGACCCACGGCTGGGTCACCACCAAACCCCGTCGTGGGTCACACGACCCACGGCTGACCCAGGTGACCCAACGTGGGTCACTTTTTTTTAAAAAAAATAAAAATTGAAAATTGAAAAATATTAAGGGTAATTAGGTAATTTAACACCCTTCAGTTATGATTTAACGAAAAATTTTAACGGATGGGAGATATTGCAAAAAATTAAAACTTAAATACACTAAATTAAAAGATTTTGAAGTTTGAGGGGGGATTGCAAAATGCGTGACAGTTCAAGGGGATAAGTGAAATTTTCCTTTTTTTTTTATTTTTTATTTTTAAAAAAAAGAGCAAGAGAAAGAACCAACAACACAACACAATACAAACTAAAAATAGGGGTATTTTTTCATTGGCAATCATGATGGAAAGGAAAATCTGGGGAGAGATGGAAATGCAGCCAGAGTATTGACTGAGGCGGCCCAATTCAACATACGCCATTTGTTTTAAAGTTCATTGTTTTTGCTCACGTGCAATTTTAATCACATTCAAACAATTGAGACCATTTTCAGAACAATTGCTGGTTGGAGAAGGTAACTATATGAAAGAGACTGCAAACATAATTAGATCATAGTATAACAAACTCATGCATTACTTGTAACTCCAAAATCAATACACTTGGAATCATACACCTAACGTTAATGGTCCCCTCCTTCCACACTCTCTATCTCTTTTTTATTTTATTTTTTTTTCCCTTAACATAAGAAACCATGATGTAAGGAATTAGAAACATACGGCCGCGTTTGGTAATGTATCATTCTAAGTGTTTTTTGTTTTCAGATATAAAAAAGACACTTTTTTAAAATTAAAAAAAAAAAAGTTATCAAATGACTCAAAACACAAAACGTTATTTAGAAAAAAAAAAAAAAAAAAAAATTCTCACCTTTTCATTAGAATATTTTGACAAACCATGTTCTTAACTTTTGTAGGTGGAGTGGCTAACTTAAATAACTTTTGTAGGTGGGCATAGTAAAAATTCCATGAATTTCTAAAATTTAGAGAGCTTCCTCAATTTCACTTAATTTTGAAGAGTAATGTTACTTTATACTTATTTTATATTAATTGACTTGGCGTATTTTAAGTAATTTTTAAAAAATTTAGAAGTGAGAGCAGTCCAAGCTTTTGGTAGGCTGACCCAACCTAACTTGAGTACGTTGAATCATGCATATGAGCCCAAAATATAGTTTGGGCTTTCTTATTATTTCTCTGCTTAAACTTAAAAGCTCTAGGTAAATTATAACTGAAAAAGACATAAAGTGTAGGATGTTGTAATATGGTCATTAATTTTTACTACCCTTTGATATCCAGCCATATAGTCAATAAATCTTTTACTACCCTTTGATATCCTGTTTTACCGTTTGCCTTTAAAACAATTTAGTTATGACTGTTTGACTTTAGGACAAGATACAATTTAGTCTTTAAACTTTATCTTGTCTCATACGTTTATACACATTGTTTTTAATAAATGGTCATAGGCCTTTAAACCTCATTATTTGTTATGACCGTTTGACTTTTATTACATGAGCATTTGCTTTAATAAAAAATCAGTCTACTACAACTAGAAATAAGAAAGAAACAGTATTTTTTCTCTTGAAAAAAAAAAAAAAGATTAGAGAGTTTTTTTCGTTCACTATTTTTTTCTTGTACTCAATCCTCCGGTTAAATAAAAAATAGTCGTTTAATTGATCTTCGTATTTGAAAATGTGTTCTTAACGAAGGTAAATACTATAGTCTAATTCTGGAAGGTTGCATGTCAAGAAATTTAATCACACCGAGTTGAATATTTTGGGAAACACGAAATCAACCTTTAAGAACAACGCTCTTGCATGATTCTATAACATTGTGAGATATTTTCTTACTATAATTTTAATCTCTTATAATCTATTTATTTTATTATTAATTTTTATATTAATATTATTATGTATCAACAAAAATTTTTGTACCATCAAAATTTATTTCCAACAAAGAAATAATTCATCAAAGCAGGTAACTCATACACAGAAGATAACAAGGATTGTAAACAAACTATATATAATACATGATTAAAATTGGTGAAGATAACAAGATAGCAAGCGTTCGAGTTATCTACCAATAAAAATATGAATATATCAATTTCTTGGGCTTGTAAGTTAAACGCTTCCTAATGCCTCGACTTGCACTGTATATTTTTTGTGTTGAGTAATTTTATATATCATATTTTTTACCTTTCAAATATTTTACAATGTTGAAATAGTAGCTACAACTAACTTTATGATTCTTTTTTTTTCTTTTTTTAACAATAATTGATCGTATGATTGTTTGTAACTGCCACATCGACATTATAAAATAATTACAAAATAAAAATATAATTTTTAGCATTATTTTTTCCGTAAATGTGTTTTAATGGCCAAAGCAAACCGCTAAAGAATTTCAAGGGAGAAGATTGGTAATTTGAGTCTCAATAAGCACCTTTTATAACAAACTACAACTTTCTTACAAATTTACGTAGTTGTTCATGTTTTATTAAAGAAAAAAAAATGTAAAATTAGTCCATACAGTTCCACCGATTTGCAAGAAGCTCTTAATGTTTAAAAAGTGGCTTAAAACTCTCTATGTTAAACATAAATGACAAATAATTCTCCAATCCAAACTTTCGTTTGAAATTTTAATAGGAAGCGTCATTAAACCACCTCCTAAGGCCTTAAGGGTGTTTTGGCTACCCTCTTTGGATAATTTTGGGGTGGTTGGACCACTCTCTAGAATTTCTCTTTATTTATTTATTTATAATAGGTGATACGTGTCATATTATTATTAGTACCAATGTGACATTCTGACAATTTTCATAAAGCTTTATTGCAAATTCATGCAACTACATGAATTGATTTTGCATTGTATTTTTTCTTTTATGAAAATGACCGTAACGTAAACTCTAACGTGGCAATCTACATTTTAGTATCTAATGTGATATGGTAAGTGTCACGTGGGTTGTTACGTCAGTTTAAAAACATGATAAGTGGCATGTGAACCGCTACATAACTGACATGGTAAGTATGATACCTGACTGTTACGTTAGTTTACAAAGAATTTATAGTAAAAGCTCTACTATCATAATATGCATAACATGTCATTTCCAAATATTATCAAGTTCAATGCTAAACGCTAAAATCTCATGGAAAATGCTAATTTTTCAAGTCCATCCATCAAACTTTATCCAACTTATGCGTAATTTTTTTTTTTTTTAAAAAAAAACACATAATAAATTGGATGGGGTTGGATGCTTGGGTTTGACACCAAGCATCCCCCAAATCCCATATAGGCTACCATTGCATAGCGATGCTGTGGCCGTTTAGACATATTTGAAATTGGAACCCAGTAAAGTTAGTCAGAATGACCGTTAGATACCTTACCCGCCAAAAATTGATACAGTTATGTTCTCCATGGGCTTTCTCAAAGCTCAACCTCTCTTCTTTGCCTGCCAAATCAGCGACTACAACTTTAAGCCGAAATGGCACTGCTTTTAGAAAGGAGCAAAGAGTTATGTCCCTTTTCAAGCAGTGTTCCACCATGAAAGATTTGAAGCAAGTCCATGCCCATATAATCCTAACTGGCTTTAATCAGAACCTCTATGTCGTTGGCAAGATCATCGTGTTTTGTGCGGTTTCGGAGAGCGGAAATATGGATTATGCGGTTTCGGTTTTCGATGAAATTGAAAACCCAGATGGGTTTCTTTGGAATACCATGATTAGGGGGTTTGGGAAAACTAGACAGCCAGAGAACGCTTTTGAGTTCTATAAGAGAATGCAAGAAAGTGGAGAGGTGGCAGACAATTTCACATTCTCCTTCTTGCTCAAGTTTTGTGGGCAATTAGGGTCGGTTTTGTTGGGGAAACAGATACATTGCGATACTGTGAAACATGGCCTGGAATCTCATGTCTTTGTGAGGAACACACTGATTCATATGTATGGCATGTTTAAGGATATCGAAACTGCACGCCGACTGTTTGAAGAAATACCTGGCCCAGATTTAGTGACTTGGAACACTATCATTGATTGTCATGTCTATTGTGGGAAGTGCAAGGAAGCACTTGACCTGTTCTTGCGGATGCTGCAGAGCTGCATAGAGCCTAATGAGGCTACATTGGTTGTGACCCTCTCAGCGTGTTCTGCTTTGGGTGCGTTAGATTTCGGGAGGTGGGTTCATTCCTGCATTAATCATACTAGCCTCGGCGACATTGTTTCGGTGTCTAATTCGCTAATTGACATGTATGCAAAGTGTGGAGCAGTTGAAGAAGCATATGAGATATTCAATGAGATGAAAGGGAAGAACATAGTATCATGGAACACAATGATTCTAGGTCTTGCAGCACATGGCCATACAGGTGAGGCATTGGCAACTTTCACAAAAATGTTGAAAGAAAAGCTTGAGACACCAAATGATGTTACTTTCTTGGGAGTTTTGTCTGCTTGTAGCCATGGAGGGTTGGTAGATGATGGAAGAACATATTTTGATGTTATGAGCAAAGACTACCACATCCAACCAACAATAAAGCATTACGGGTGCATGGTGGATATATTGGGACGAGCTGGGCTTGTGGAGGAGGCTTACCAGTTGATTAGAAGCATGCCAATGGAATGCAATGCCATTGTGTGGAGGACATTGTTGGCTGCATGTCGGGTGCATGGATATGTTGAACTTGGGGAGAAGGTGAGAGGCCATCTATTGGAGTTAGAACCAGATCATAGCAGTGATTATGTTCTCCTCGCAAACATGTATGCTACTGTAGGTCAATGGAACAAAATGACGAGAGTGAGAAAAGCAATGCAGGACAGGGGAGTTCAGAAACCAGAGCCTGGAAATAGCTTCATTGGCATTCATTCCCCTATGAGATTAAATATGGAGATCGATGAGGGTTACAATCATAAGAATTCTGCATGTACAGCTTGAGTTCATTAATACAGAAATGATGGGTTTTTTTTTTTTTTTTCATTGTCCATTTGGTGTAACATTAGATTCTTTGTAGTTAGAGCATCCGCAGCCGACTCTCTATTTTGTGGGTTTCGCTAGAATTTGGAGAAAAATTACAAAAGCAGCAGTGCATCAAGCTGTTCATCATTTTGCCAATTTGGTTCTTGTCGGACTCTCACCCCAAATTTACTGAACAAAAGGTTTTACACCTTTTTGGAGTTTAAATTTTGTAAATTGAGCTCTCAAAGTAACATCTATGAGCTTCAATCTTGGGTTTGTTGTACTGAGCCATTAGAATCTGACAATCGAAAATCTTGAGAACATTTCAGAGAAAGATGAACAGATTGGTGATGAGAGAGCCCCCTTGTTAAGAAGTGCGCACAATTATAAAGCTTTGATTTTTATTTCTGGGCAAAGGAAATTAAGCTAAATCTGGAGTTTTCCTTTTCATGGCAGTTGAGTTCAACCAACTAAAACCAATAAAATGATTATTTAAATAAAATAGAAAAATATTTAGAGAGTTTGTTGTATATTGCTTTTAAAAAGTAGCTAGCTAAACTAGAAAAGTGAGTTTTTTAACCAAATTATTGCAAAAAAAAAATAGAGAGTTGATTGGAAATGCTCTTAGACATACATTCAAGGGGAAATTGAGTCATGAGCTCTATTAAGAAGTGTGCGGACAGTTATTTATAAATTCACATGAAAGCTACATATTTGTTACATTAGTTCAATTACATTTCGGTACAAACCAATTCCATGGTTCTTACAAAGGACTAGGCGAAATATTTATAGCCCAAACATGAATGTTCAGGCTTAGGAAATTTTCTTTTGTTTCTTGCTCTGCCATTCTTCTATATTTGCATCTACCTTTGCTTTCACACTTGCATGGAACCCTGGATATGGTTCATATCCACAAAATGTCTGAAAAACCTGCAAATCAAGAAGGACAGCACATTCAAGTCATTTAGAAAATGAAAAAAAAAAAAAAATCTCGAATTTAAATGAGGATTAGAAATAGCTACCTCAAGCAATACAAAGAAAGGAGCCATTAGGAAGGCTTGAAGGAGGTTGTCCAGAAGAGCAGGTGCTCGTTTCTGCAAACAATGATATTTAAGCGAAATGTTCAACATGCTAGGAATAGACAATCAATGAATCATGCCCAAGAAGAGTAATCACCTCAAACACCCCATGGCCAATGAACTGTCCAGTCCAACAGAGCAACTGAGATGCTAGTACAACCTGAATAATTGATGTTATAGACAGTTAAAATTCAATAGGTCTGACAATACGAGGAATTGTCAAAACACAGGAATTTAACTTTAACAGTCCTTTATGGGTGAATTTTAGTAGGAATCTTTCTCATTACCAATCAATTAGTAACAAATTACCAACCAATCCTGCTACTAAAAAGAAAGAAAGAAAGAAATCAATTTCCACAGCCTGACCTGATCAATTCTCATCATCTAGAACTTAAGTGACCTCAAGTGAATGCCTAAAATAGATTGTTCAACACATTGGGCTCTATTCCCACAGGGGAAGAAAGGGGAGGGAAAACCGCAGGGTCACGAGAAGGCACTAGAAGATTCATCTGTGTGTTCTTGCTTATACTTTATAAGAGAAACAAAAACATGGGTTTTAGTCACAATACAAGTGAAGTTTTCAAAATAATTTTATCAGAACATTTTCCCTTTTGACTGAAAAGGATATTTTGCTGAACCCCAGCCACCAAGTCTGAAGGACGGTAGTAGGGCAGAGGCAGAACGGCCTAAGACCGTGTCAAATTTCTCAAATAACCCTACTGTGCAGAAGGTATTTGGCACTACCCAATTCAGACATGGTGACATATCAAATGAATTTAGTGACGCTCCCATACACTTCTCTTAGTTGCAAAGAGGAAAAAAGAAAATTTGTTACATGCTTGTTCAATTTTTTGTTTTGAAGTTCAAGTGTCAACCGAGAAGCCTTCTTTTATGGGTCTCTTCTTGAGACACAAATATGATTTCACTGTACTATGGTTTTTTCTTTCTTCATTAAAGCTTTTTCTCCTTAATATTCAGCATATGCTCCAAATCTGATCTTCAAAGTCAGGAATTGACCATCTAGTATTCACCAATGTCAAAAGTACTTAGCTATTACGTACCACCCCCCCCCCACCCCCCACCTCACGATGTGACGTCAGTACCCCTAACTGGTTGCCACTACTTTGTCTAGAACTTGGCATGGGGCAAAATAACTCCAGAGAATATCAAATGCATAGGGCTAAAATACCAAAGCTTCTTGTTTCTACCAATAACTTTTTTTAAAAAAATCCCTACCGGGTCAAGCAACTAAAGATTAATCACTTGTTTATTGATACCAAATCTAGGGGATAAACAGCACTACATATTTTTCAGTAAAAGAAAACTCATGTCACAGCAAGATTCAGAATCACTTCAAACATTTATACAATAATTTAGCTGATATGCTCATGATTTAAACTGTTTCTTAATAACTAAGTCAGGCCATTGTATAATTCTGACCATAACCTTCAACAAAACAGCAATATTTTAGTATTCAGGATTGCAACGATAATAATGGGTAAGTTGAGATCTTTCTTGGGGGAAAGAAAAGAAAATGCGATAAATAAAGGCAGAAATTCATACTTCAGAACAACTCAATGATGGCACCAGCCAAATAAAGCAACAACTAGTACCTAAATTTTGTCCATATTGATATCACTTATATGTTTTAATAAAATATACCTAATACAGATCCCTATGAGCATAGAACCAAGCATATTATCTTACACAAGACTGAGAAACTCGCTTATGAAACACATCAGACATTAATGTGCAGCTATACAATAGAAATGAGATTAATGGTCCATATAAACATATGGCTTACGCTATAAGCCTAAGCAAGCTTAACTACGATGTCCTACATCCTATAGACATGAAGGAACATTTGGGTGGGCAACGAAGAAAACGAAAAATAAAAGATCACCAAATGTAAGGACATAACATTTCTACTTACAGAAAGTAAATGAGGACTGTAATTGTTGGCTTGGGGCTTGGGGAAGAAAAGGGGGCGGGGGAGAGAGAGAGAGAGAGGCAAGTTTGACAACTTGTGCAAAACTTGAGAGCCATCACCAAACCCAATCCTGATGAGTTTTAGGACTCTGCAACAGGACAGTTTCGAGATTTTCCAATTACTTATAAGCCTCCCATATTTGTAGCAGCATGATTTTCCATGATAAACTACTAGCTTAAATTGCTTTGTGAAAACGAAGAATGTAGTAATTTCCATGGAGATCATAAATAAGGGCAATCAACTAATGCGTTGCAAACAAAAAGCAAGATCCCGATCCATATTAGAACAGTTCATTCCCACAATAAATAGTTCCTGACAGCTAAAAACTGAAAGACAAAGCATTTGTTGACCATGCTTCAACCAAAAAAAAAAAGACTATTTCAGAGCATTATTGGGTCCTTCTGCAAGAATTTAATGCAAAGGCCAGGGTAAAATCACAAGTTGCGGGAGAATTGAATACTCAGAATGACCAGCAGAGACCTAACCATCTTCTTAGCCAGAGACAGCCCCAAGCACATGAATTCCTATCCAATAGTAGACATAAATAAAAATGACAAAACAAAGAGTACATAGAAAAAAAACATAAAAAAAGACCAACAGAATGCACCTGAAATTAATTCTGCTCAGTTCGGATACTTACAAAACCAGACAAATTGAAAATTTTAAATTCTGTTACTAACTATCATATTCTATGTTATTCTGGTTCCTCAGCTAGTCAAATAATTGCCTCCAAAAACGAACTTGATCACCCATAAATCTAAGTCGTTTTCTTTTCCCGCAGTTTCTCAGCAACCGAACAGAAAATAAAGTCAATCAATGGATAACAAAAACCATTACCTTCCACGCCAGAGAAAACCCAAGCCGACTAGCAAGGAAACTAGCTCCAACCCAACAGACAAAACACAGCAAAGCAGCTACAGCCCCAGCTTTCTTATCAAAAGCCACATAGAACAGGGCATAGATCAGAGCCAACAAGAACCCAAAATTAAAAACCAGGAACCCAGATTGGAAAATCCCAATCTGAGGGGAGGGAGTGTAGAGAGCAGGCGTAAAGGACAAAAGAACCAGGGTGGTGAAGAAGATTGGCCACACGAAGAAAATGTGTAACAAAACATTGATTGGGTTGCTGTGGTATGCCCCATAGAAGGCAAAATGCCTCTCAAGATCAAACAACCCCGTTCTGCCCATGATATCCTTCTCGGAAAACAGGGTGGCTTTGGACTACGAACAGAAAAATTTTCTGGGCAAGTTTGTGAGAAAAGAAAAAACGAAAGAAAGCGAGTTAGAAGATGGATTTGCTGAAAAACCAGAGCCTAGAGCACGTTGGAAGTTGATAGGAACCCGGTCCGATCGATTAAAAGTAAGAAAATATAGAGATAAATAGGATAAATCGGTCGCTTCGAGAGATAACCTTCAATTGATTACTTTGAGAGGATTAACCTCCTATTATTACATAAAGTAATTGAATATTTTATTAATTAATTGACGGATAGTCATACGACATCTACATTATTTAAAAAGATAAATAAAATTTAATATAAAAATAAGTTTAATAAATAAATAATTGTTTATAAAAAAAAATAGGAGTATTGTCCAAACATATCTATGGAAAGAAATAAACGTGACGCCCACACAAAAGGATGTCAGAACTATTTAAAAATATTTTGAAGATCCAATCAGAAGTTTCCCTTGATTTTCACGACCATTTCTTTTTCTTTGGTTTTTTAGAAGTTCCGTTCTCCAGAATCTCAACGAAGTTACGCTAACGTGCATCCAGATCTACAGATTCTTAACCTGCGCATAGTATTCAGTTCGTGGTCAACCAGTGATGTTTCTTTTTTCAGTGATTGGGTATACATTCTTTTTTTTTAATTTTTTTTTTTTCTTATTAAAATAATTGGTTATAACTAAGATGATTTATTTTATAGTCAAATTTTTGTTTTATATTTTACATGTATATGATGTTATATTATTTAAAATTATATTATTATATTTATAAAATTTAATATTAACTAATCACAAATAAACCCATATTTCTTAATTATCGTTCGCTAGTACTACGTCAATAAAAAAATTTGGATCGACCTCAACCAACGATTTTATGTACGAAATAAATCTGTACTAGATTTTGTCACATTTATTACAATAATTGAATGGTTGATGGAAGAGCAGGTCAACTTTTGTTTTTTATGAGCCCTTTGCATTTTGCTAAAAACTAAAGTTGAGGCCCCGTTCAATAATTATGTACTAACTACTAACAATATTATATATATCACACATGGGGTTTCTCATTACTATCTTATTAAGTTGACATAATATTGTTAGTTAATTTTTAAAATAATTCTTGTAAAGTTTTTTTTTTAATAAATGAATTATATCAATATAGTAAGATAGTGGTATAGTTTTGCCCACTTGACAACAAGAACATTAAAAAAATATATATATATGGCTTCGAATGCTAAGGGGGTGGCTGAATAATTTTATGAGGTACTTTGATCACCCCTAATAGATGGTTTGACGGTGGATTAACCACTTCTTTAATTATAAGAGTGATTCAACCACCTCAAATCGGTCTATGATAGCAGAAAAATAATTTTGACTTTTTCTGATTACACAGATAACTCAAAATTTCAAACAAAATGACTATGATAATTCAAATGATGTGTGTCCATTCACAAGGAAGAACATATAATCAATAGTTTGACAAAAAAATTAGGACGGTTCAAATGGTTCACTTAAATGTATACGAAGACTGTTTTTGTTAGCGTTGGATGTGCACTGTATAAAGCAATTCTTTTTCTCTGAGACGAGTTTTATGTCTCTATCATTATAGGAATAGTGAATAATTTTAGATTAAATTAGTTCTTTAATGGAAGGATATTGTTAATGGTTTATTTTAGGGTATTTCTTAATTTTTATTTTTAATTTTTCTGTTTTTGTTTAAAATGATATTATGATATGACATAAAGATGAAAACAATTTTAAATCTCTAATTGGATTTGTTTGATTCGGATTTTACAATTTAGTTCCATCTTCTGTCTTAATAATTTGGACCCAACAATTTAGTTTGGTTGTCAAGGTAAGAGTTCAGGATCAAAATCGACTATTTAATTTGAGAACAATAGTTGATATTTGGAAAAATTTATTTGGTAGAAAACTCTAAAAATTCTAGACAACCTTAATCCAGGAATTCGGGTTATCCAATTTAACCCCAAATTCTGTTAGTATTATATAATTAAGTTATCTTAGAATTAATGCCACGTGTGCTAATATAATATGTCATAGAGCATAAAATAGTAGAGTGCACTGTACTTTACGTTGGAAAATTTGAGGGAACATGCAATACTTTTATAAAATTATTTTTGTTGTCATTTGTCTTAATATGTACACGTTTATTATGAGTAATGGCTATTCTTTGAAATAGATTTTATTAAGAATGAAATAAGTGTAATGAATTAATTTTAAAATAATTATTTTAATGGTTATGAGAAAATAATTATTCTTTCAATTGAATAAATAATTTTTTTTTTTTAAGAATAAAGAGATATCGATCTGTGTCCAACCTTAAAAAATAAAATAAATAAATAAATAAATAAATAAATAAATAAAAAAAGATTTGGTTTGGTTATGGGTCTATTTTTTTACCCAACTTAGGTAGACTCGATTCTGCAACTTTCTAGAACCGAACGAATCCTAATCGCTAACCAAATTTCAACAAAGAGTATCCTTAGCCCCGAAGGCCCGTAAATTTTTTCATTTGGTCTAAAACCGTTTTTCTTAGTCCCAAAGGCCCTAAAACCTGC
>FXXK01000518.1:98275-138016 GCA_900184695.1 Betula pendula | reverse complement strand
TGCTAGGAATTAGAACAACTCAATGAATCATGCCAAGAAGAGTAATTCACCTCAAAACACCCCATAGGCCAATGAACTGTCCAGTCCAACAGAGCAACTGAGATGCTAGTACACCTGAATAAATTGATGTTAAAGACAGTTAAAATTTTCAATAGGTTCTGACAATACGAGGAATTGTCCAAAACACCAGGGAATTGTAACTTTAAACAGTCCTTATGGGTGAATTTAGTAGAATCTTTCTCATTACCAATCAATTCAGTAACAAATTACCAACCAATCCTGCTTACTAAAAAAGAAAGAAAGAAGAACATCAATTTCCACAGCCTTGACCTGTCAATTCTCATTTCACTAGAACTTGAATGACCTCAAGGTGAATGCCTAAAAATAGATTGTTCAAACACATTGGGGTCTATCCCACAGGGGAAGGAAAGGGAGGGAAAACCCGCAGGGTCACGAGAAGGCACTAGGAAGATTCATCTGTGTTCTGCTTATACTTTATAAAGAGAAAACAAACACAGGGTTTTTATCACAATACAAAGTGAAGTTTTCAAAATAATTTTATCAGAACATTTTTCCCTTGTGACTGAAAAGAGATATTTTGGCCTGAAACCCCAGCCACCAAGTCTGGAATGACGGTAGTAGGGCGAGAGGAACGGCCTAAAGACCGTGGTCAAAATTCTCAAATAACCCTATGTGCAGAATATTTTGGACTACCCAATTCAGGACATGGTGACATTCAAATGAATTTAGTGACGCTCCCATACACTTCTCTTAGTTGCAAATAGGGAAAAAAGAAAATTTTGTTACATTGCTTGTTCATTTTTTGTTTGAAGTTCAAGTGTCACCGAGAAGCTTTCTTTTATGGGTCTCTTCTTGAGACACCAAATATGATTTTCACTGTAACATATGGTTTTTCTTTCTTCATTAAAAGCTTTTTCTCCTTAATATTTCAGCATATGCTCCAAATCTGATCTTCAAAGTCAGGAATTTGACCATCTTAGTATTCACCAATGTCAAAAGTTACTTAAGCTATATTCACCCCCGTACCCCCCCCCCACCCTCACGATGTGACGTCAGTTACCCCTACTGGGTTGCCACTACTTGTGTCTAGAACTTTGGCATTGGGCAAAATTAACTCCAGAAGAATAATCCAAATGCATTAGGGGCTAAAAAATACCAAAGTTTCCTTGTTTCTACCAATAACTTTTTTTTTTAAAAAAATCCCTACCCGGTCAAGCAACTAAAGATTAGTCACCTTGTTTATTGATTACCAATCTAGGGATAACAGCACTACATATCTTTTCAGTAAAGGAAAACTCATTGTCACGCAAGATTCAGAATCACTTCAAACATTTATTCAAATAATTAGCTGATATGCTCCATGATTAACTGTTTCTAATATAATAAGTCAGGCCATTTGTATAATTACTGACCATAACCTTCAACAAAAACGCAATATTTTAGTATTTCAGGGATACTGCAACGATAATAATGGGGTAAGTTGAGATCTTTCTTGGGGGGAAAGAAAGAAAATGCGATAAATAAAGGCAGAAATTCATAACTTCAGAAACAACTCCAATGATGGCACCAGCCAAATAAGCACAACTAGTACCTTAAATTTTGTCCATATTGATTTATCCACTTATTGGTTTAACTAAAATCATACCTAATACCAGACCCTATTGAAGCATAGAAACCAAGCATATATTCTTACACCAATTGACTGAGAAACTCGCTTATGAACACATCCAGACCATAATGTGGCAGTATAACAATAGAAATGAGATTAATGGTCCATATAACATATGGCTTACGCTATTAAGGCCTAAGCAAGCTTAAACTACGAATGCCTACATCTAAGACATGAAGGAACATTTTGGGTGGGCAAACGAAGAAAACAAAATAAAGATCACCCAAATGTAAGAACATAACATTTCTACTTACAGAAAGTAAATGAGCGACTGTAATTGTTGCTTGGGGCTTGGGGAAGAGAAAGGGGGCGAGGGAGAGGAGAGCGGAGAGTGAGAAGAGAGGGCAAGTTTTACAACTTGGGCAAAAACTGAGACCATCACCAAACCCCAATCCTGAGGAGTTTTTAGGACTCTGCAACAGGACAGTTTTCGAGTTTTCCAATTACTTATAGCCTCCCCCATATTGTAGCAGCATGATTTCCATGATAAAACTTACTAGCTTAAATTGCTTTGGTGGAAAACGGAAGAATGTTTATAGTAAATTTCCATGGAGATCATAAATAAGGGCACATCACTAATGCGGTTGCAAACAAAAAGCAAGATCCCGATCCATATTAGTACAAGTTCATTCCCACCAATAAATAGTTCCTGACAGTAAAAAACTGAAAGACAAAGCATTTGTTTGGACCATGCTTCAAACCCAAAAAAAAAAAAAAAGACATTTTCAGAGCATTATGGGTCTCCTTCTTCAAATTGTAATGCAAAGGCCAGGTAAAATCACAAGTTGGCTGGGGAATGACATACTCAAGAATTGACCAGCAGAGGACCCTAACATCTTCTTAGGCCAGACAGCCCCAAGCACATGAAATCCTATCCAATGAGTAAGACATAAATAAAAATGACAAAACAAAGAGTACATAGAAAAAAAACATAAAAAAAGACCAAACAGGAATGGCACCTGAAATTAATTCTGCTCAGTTCGGTACTTACAAAACCAGACAAATGAAAATTTTAAATTCTTTTTACTAAACTATTCATATTTCTATGTTAATTTCTGGTCCCTCAGCAGTAAATAATTGCCTCCAAAAACGAATTGTACCCATAAACTAAGTGCGTTTTTCTTTTCCGCAGTTTCCTCAGCACCGAACAGAAAATTAAAGTAAATCAATGGATAACAAAAAAACCATTTACCTTTCCCACGCCAAGATAAAACCAACCACTAGGCAAGGAAACTAGCTCCCAACCCAACAGACAAACACAGCAAAGCATGCTACAGCCAGCCATTTCTTATTCAAAAGCCACATAGAACAAGGCCATAGATCAGAGCCAACAAGAACCCAAAATTAAAAAAACCATGAACCCAAGATTGGAAATCCCCCAATCTGAGGGAGGAGATGATAGAGAAGCAGCGTAAAGGACAAAAGAACCAGGGTGTGAAGAAGATTGGCCACACGAAAGAAAATGTGTAAACCAAACATTTTGGTCTGGCTGTGGTATGCCCCATAGAAAGCAAAATGGCCTCTCAAGATCAAAAAACCCGTTCTTGCCATGATATCTTCTGGAAAACCAGGGTGGCTTTGGACTACGAACAGAAAAATTTTCTGTGAAGTTTGTGAGGAAAAAGAAAAAAACGGAAAGAAAGGCGAGTTTGGAAGGATGATTTGATGAAAAACCAGAACCTAGAAGCACGTTGGAAGTTCCCCCTTGATTTTGACGACACGGGTTTCTTTTTCTTTGGTTTTTTAGAAGTTTCGTTCTCCAGAATCTCAACGAAGTTAAGCTAACGTGCATCCAGATGTACCGATTCTTAACCTGCGCATAGTATTTCAGTCGTGGTCAAACCAGTGATGTTTCTTTTCAGTGATTGGGTATACTTCTTTTTTTTTTTTTCTTATTTATAACATAATTGGTATAAACTAAGATGATTTTATTTTATAGTGAAATTTTTGTTTATTATATTTACATGTATCATAATGTTATATTATTTAAATATATGATTATATATTTATAAAATTTAATAGTAACTAATCACAATAAACACATATTTCTTAATGTATCGTCGCTAGTACTACGGTCAATAAAAAAATTTGGATCGACCTTCCAACCCAACGATTTTATGTACGGAAATAATCTGTACTAGATTTTTTCACATTTATATTACCAATAATGAATGGTTTTGATGGAAGAGCAGGTCAACTTATGTTTTTTTATGAGCCCTTTGCCATTTTCTAAAAACTTAAATTGAGGCCCCGTTCAATAATTATGTACTAACTACTAACAATATTATATGTCACACCTGGGGTTTTCATTACTATCCTTATTAAGTGGAAATAATATGTTTAGTTAATTTTTAAAATCAATTCTTGTAAATTTTTTTTTAATAATGAATTATATAATATAGTAAGATAGTGGATAGTTTTGCCACCTTACAACAGAACATTAAAAAAATGTAATATAATTATGGCTTCGAATGCTGAAGGGGGTGGCTGAATAATTTTATGAGGTACTTGATCACCCCCTAATATAGATGGTTTGACGGTGGATATTAAACACTCTTTAATAGTAAGGATGATTCAACCACCTCAAATCGCGCGCATCTGATAGCAGAAAAATAATTTTGACTTTTTCTGATTACACAGATAACTCAAAATTTTCAAAACAATAAGACTATGATAATTCAAAATTATGTGTGCCATTCACAAGGAAGAATCATATAATCAAGTAGTTGACAAAAAAAATTAGACGGTATCAAATGGTTCACTTAAATGGTATACTGAAGACTCGTTTTTGTTAGCGTTGGATGTGCAGTGTGAGTAAAAGCAATTCTTTTTCTCTGATGACGAGTTTATGTCTCCTATCATTATCAGGAATAGTTGAATATTTTAGATTAATTAGTTCTTTAATGGAAGATATTGTTAATGGTTTATTTTAGGTATTTCTAATTTTTATTTTTAATTTTTCTGTTTTCTGTTTAAATAATATGTATGATACTGAAATAAAGATGAAAACAATTTTAAATTCCCTGATTGATTTGTTTGATTCGGGATTTTACAATCTGTTCCATCTTCTGTCTTAATAATTTGGACCCAACAATTTAGTCGTTGGTGTCCAAGTAAGAGTTCAGGATCAAAATCGGACTATTTTAATTTGAGAACAATAGTTGATATTTGGAAAAATTTTTGGTAGAAAATCTAAAAATTCATAGGACAAACCTTAATCCAGGAATTCGGGTTATCCAATTTAACCCCAAAATTCTGTAAGTATTATATATTAAATTATCTTAGGAATTATGCCACGTGTCCTAATATAATATGGCATAGAGCATAAAATAGTAGAGTGCACTGTACTTTAACGTTGGAAAATTTTGAGGGAACATGCAAATACTTTTATAAAATTATTGTTGTTGTCATTTGTTCTTAATTATGTACACGTTTTACTACAAATAATGGCTATTCTTTAAATATATTTTATTAAAATGAAAAATGTAATAAATTAATTTTTTAAAAATATCATTTTAATGATTATAAAAAAAATAATCAACCTTTCAATTGAATAAATAATTTTTTTTAATAAAGAGATATTGGGAAGTATCTGGTTGTCCAACCTTAAAAAAAAAAAAAAAAAAAAAAAAAAAAAAAAAAAAAAAAAAAAAAAAAAAAAAGATTTGGTTTTGGTTATGGGTTCAATTTTTTTACCCAACTTAAGTAGATCTGCTACTTTCTAGAACCGAACCAATCCTAATCCACTAACCCAAATTTCATCCTCATTCATGAACAAAGAATATTCCTTAGTCGAAGGCCCGAAATTTTTTTCATATTTGGGCTAAACCGTTTGATTATTAGTCCCAAAGGCCCTAAACCTGCAAAGGCTTTGCCCTTCCTTTTGGAGAAGGTTGGTTGGAAAATTTTACTAAAATAGGTGACAACTTTGGTGGATAAGTTAAATATGAGTATATAGATTATATAAAATTAATTTAATTTTTACATATTAAGCTAAATAGGTTAGATTATCGATCATAACCCACTTATTTCGTATTAACGTTCATATTAAGTTTGTGAGTCGTGTTTAAAAATTGTCAGGTATTAAATAAACGATCATGCTGGATTCGAATCGTCATCAAGACATGAGTATAAGATAAAAATATATGTTAAGCCGACACATTAATTGAAACGGGTCTTAACCTTTTAATTTCCTTAAATCCACTAATTTAAAGTTCGAATTTTGTTAAATTGTGTTAAAGATTGCCAACGTTAGCCCCAGCTTAAGGCAAGGAGATATGATATTGTAACAAGTCATTATTTTCTTTGTTGGATGGAGAGTCCCACCGCCACCATCATATTTTGGTGCCTAATAGACTGTTTGAAAAAAAGAAAAAAGAAAAAAAAAAAAAAGTCTTTTTGTTTCTGAAACAGAAAACACTTGGAGAAACACGACCTAACCGATTCAATTTATATATAACATTGTTAGACATGAAGGGCAGTCCAATTCCAATTACATGAAAGAAAAATATGATAAAAATTTCAAAAAAAAAAATAAAAAAAGAGTTGGGAACTGGGATGGGTATTTCAACAGTCATTTGACAAAATATCCAATTGGGTTGCATGTGTATAATGGAAGGGTGGATGCAAATGGTTTCCTTATCCACTCTCCCTCCCACGCCACCAAAATCCAAAATAGCAACCAAAACTCCCACATTTCAACTCACTACCACTCTCATTCAAAAACATGGCTGAAGCTGTCATGGGCTTCACCATTATCAAACCACAAATTCATAGCTCTCTTCATACAACAAAATTGGTCACAAACCCGTGTTCAAGATTGGTAAATCTTCCCTCCATTTCAATGATATGATATGCATCATAGAATGAAAAAAAAGCTGGAAATTGAGTGTATATATATATGTCTTGCTTTTGCAGCTCAGACAGTGTTCAAGCTCTGGACTTTTCAATGGGTGGCTGCAGGTAAGCCGTTTGATGAATTTCACCAGTGTATTTACTGTACCCCGTAGCAAAGAATCTGTAGTTTCTCAGCAGCCAAACAAAGAAGTGCTGCACTTCATAATATAAAGAGATCGACAACTATGTTCAACAGCATCAAATCTTGTATATATATATTACCTTTGTTTTGTTTTTAACCATATATAGCTTGAAGGCGGGAAGAGCAGAAGATCCTCTTTGTGTAAAGCATCTGCTCTCCCTGATTGGCCTCTGATGGCAGTTCTTGTTCAGCATATGGAAGGCCAAAAAGATCTTGTAACCTACAAATCTGTTTGGCATCTCAGCGATCAAGCCATAAAGAACGTTTGTAAGTGTTTCATTATCAATTTTCTCTTTGAGAACTGCTATGAATAGTCCGCTATACGATTGTAGGGAAAATCAGTTCTTATTTTTTCTTTTATAAGCTTTTGTTGATTTATAAATGTCGATTTTTACTGTCATATCATTCTAATTATGTGCCAATCATATAACAATTTATTAGATAGTGTTACTCTTTTTCTTTTGGACAGAAATTTTTTACAACTGATTGTAGGAAATGCAAACCCAATTTACATGAAATTTTTGTTCCTCTCTTTTCTTCCCTTTGTCATGATGCTTGGAATTTGCAATGTGAATTAATTAATTAATTAATTTTTTTTGTTTTGGCTTCTCACTTTACTATTGTAGATGCTTTTTATATCTTTTTCACTTGCTGGGGATGCATGTTCTTTAGTGCCACGAAGGTAATTAAGCATGTCCCATTCCACTCATTTGATTGAAACTTCCATTGGTTCAAAGCTTGTCTCTAATATACTTAAGCATGTTTAGGATCCTTACTACGATTCAGAGCAATATAGAAAAGATGGAGGAGATGGTACTGGAAATTGGATATATGAGAAGGTACTTTTCTCCCTTAATTCCTTGTATTTAATGGAGGCTTGAATACTGGAACATGAATTAACTATTAAAATATTAATTAAATAATTAAATTTATTTTTTTATTAGTTTCAATTTTTTGAATAATTAGTAATTAATTAACAATGTATCATAGTAAAAGTTGTGAGTTTGAATCTTATCTTTATAATTCACTTTTTACTTTAATCAAATATTTTATGTGTTGAACCTCACTTATTAAGTGGGTGTGTGAGTTTAAGAAGTTTAAATATTAATTAAATGATTAGATTTATTTAATCTTATCGAGTTAAGCTATTGAAACAAGTACTGATTGCTTTGATTTAATGTGCAACTCATTTTTTAGATGACGAGTGATTTTACATGGTATTTAGACCGAGATTCTAACATTTATTCTCATTTCAATTAAATATTTTACGTATTCGACTCACTTATTAATAAAAAGTTTGAATTTACATATAAATAAGAAAATTAAAATATTAATTAAATAATTAAATTAAGCTAATGCATTCGATGATGCAGCAAGAGGACATCGAAGAATCGGCAAGAGCTGAGTTGTGGCGTGAGGAGCTGATCGAGGAGATTGAGCAGAAGGTTGGAGGACTGCGTGAGTTGGAGGAAGCCGGCAAGAAAGAGGAGCTTGTCAAGTGATTTTCTGTGTTCATGCTTTCAACCTTTTGATGATTTACGTGTCATTCATAAATAAATAAATAAAAAATGCTCAATGTGTATTATTTATAAATTTATAAAGAAAAAAGAAAGAAGGTACTTGAAGTATTTATTTATTTAAGCAATATAGTACAAAGAAAAGGGCTAGGGAAGGGAAGGGGAAGGGGAAGGGGGATCTTTGCCAAAGTGCACAAATTAGCATTTTGCTACCTATCATAATTAATGTGAAATTCAATTTCATTTCCAAATCTCAATTTCAAATTTCATGAGTAAGGTGTCATTTTACAAAGTCTACCATTACCATACCATTCCCATATCAAAGTTGTTATTATTATTGTGTAAGAATATTGTGACTATTGACTGTTACCGTTCTTATTATTATTATTGTCACCGTTGTTCAGAGCAATGCTACAGCATCTTTTCATATCTTCTCTCATCCTTCTACTTTTTAAAATCATCATTGGATCTATAAATCTCATGTGGTCCCCACATGAGATTTATAGATCCAATGGTAATTTTAAAATATAGAAAGATAGGAGAAGGACAAAAGAAGGAGCTGTAGCATTTCTTCCCGTTGTTATGGTCATTGGTGCCACTGATATCAATATCTTATAATAAAAAACATTTTATGTTTTTTTTCTATTAGGGGATCGATTTTTAAAAAATTTCACCATTTTGAATCAAAGAAAAAATTCTTTCATCCAATATATCACACTAACATATTTAAATTTTTGAATATTTTTTTAAAAATTAGTCAGGGGATCGATTTTTAAAAAATTTCACCATTTTGAATCAAAGAAAAATTCTTTCATCCAATATATCACACTCACATAAAATATGATTACCATATGTATTTTTAATAAAAATGATATTTATCATTATAGCATTTGATCTTAAATATATTAATGTGAAAATCACGTAATTTAAAGACATGTGTCAATTGAATTGACTAAAAAAGAATTTTTTTTTCTAACCAATTTTTTGTCCATCCATAAATTAATTTCGAACAAAAATCAATAATGAAATAAAACAACGAAATTTCAACAAAGAAATAGGTAAAATAAAGAAATAAAACAGAAATTAAATATAGAAATAGGAAAAATAACAAACTTCCAACAAAATCGAGAGAGACTCAGGTCGTACATGGACTTCGGTAATCAACTCCTACAGAGAAGCAATCATTCTCGGTGGAGAATCTCCTCACAATCTTTACCCCAAAATTGAAACATATTCGCCGTCAATTCCTCTTTCTCGGACACTCACACACTCTCTTTTCAGACTAAAACACAAACAATTTCTCGTTGGTTGGTTCCGCTCATTTCAGCGACCGAAATCACAACTTCACCTGTCGTGTGAATATTGTAAGCTTTAAGAATATCCCAAAATCTCTCTCTCTCTGCTACATCTTTTGCCTACTCTTTCTCCCTCTCTTTTTCTTTTCTGGGTTTTCTGTATGAGTTTTTCATTGTCTGTCTTTTTCTTGTTGCTTTTGTCATCTGGGTATACTCTTTTTGGGTATTTTTAGTGTTTTGAATCATACTTTCTAGGCCCCAAAAGCAAAAGGATTTCAATTTGTTTTCTCATGAGGGTTGGTTTTTCCATGTGTGTATTGCAGAAATTTGCTCCTTTTTTTTCCCCATTCTTTCTTGCCTTTAAGGTTCATTCATTTGTATTAGAGTTGTTGATTTTACAAAAAGTGGTGATACGTTCTTTCTAGGAACAGAGAAAATTCAATTATGGGTGTGAGCTAAATTGGATAAATTTTCATGTCCAAAGTCTTAAACATTGGCAGCTTTTAAATTTTCTTAATTTCTTGAGAACTGGGGTTTGAATTTTTTTGGCTTTTTACCATATTGGTATCTAGTGGTGGTGGTGCCTGAATGAAAGCTTCAGTTTGGACAAGTGAATTGATATTGCATAATTAAAGTGAGTCAATATGGATTTCATATGAAAAGGATGTGTTTTTGGCTAAATTGAAATGTTATTGGACATGAGGAATTTGAGGGCAGTCGGTCGATAATGGAAGTATAAAGCGATTTGCTTGTTAGATTGCAGGATGGGAAGGGTGAAGCTCAAGATAAAGAGGTTAGAGAGCAATAGCAACCGACAGGTGACTTATTCGAAAAGGAGACATGGAATTTTGAAGAAAGCTAGGGAATTAGCAATACTATGCGACATAGATCTTGTTCTTCTCATGTTTTCTCCACTGGGAGGCCTACGATATATCAAGGAGAGCACAGGTATAAGTGGATATCCTTTGTTATAAGGGCATTGCTGTATTTATCAGTTCGTGCCCTCTTCAAATTCACACTCAAGCTTAAAGAGATATATATTATATATATATATATATATATATATATATATATATATATATATATATATTATATATATATATACTATATATATATATATATATATACTAAAACATAGGAGATTCACCAAATAGACATATAAGGAGGCTGTTTTCGGAATTGCTATTTCCAGCATTCTGCATAGGAAAAATGCTAGGCTTACAAAATTTTCTACCAAAAAAAAAAAAAAATTCCAATAAATATTTTACTCTGAAGAAATTCCAGTTAAAAAAAAACTCCAGTAAATGCATGTATCTACCTAGATGGCAAAAATAAATATTATAAAAGAAATTCCAGTAAGGCTAAAATGGGGGCTTGGTATATTGCCACAATAATACTCTGAAGCATTTCTTTTCCATCTCAGAAATTTTGAGGAGGTTATTGCAAAGTTTGTAACAATTAACACCACAGGAAAGGGCAAAAAGGTGTAACAAAAATTTCCCTAAACTTTCAATCCTTTTTATTCACTTTCTTGGTTGAATTTTGATGCATTACAGCTAATTGATCTTTTCAATGGAACAGGAAATTGGAGAGCCTTGAAGTATGACTGTTGTTCCTCATCTTTTCAAATATATTATTTATTTCTTTTATTCTGTTTATTCTGTTTGTATCACATGAAGGTTGAACAATTGTTATTCAGTGCATGCATTTTGACATTCTGTTTGATAATATAGGCACTAAAGAAAACCTTCAAGAAGTTGGACCATGATGTAAATATAGAAGATTTTCTGGGTTCAAGGTATTATTGTATTTATCAATATATAACTTTCTATTGAGTAGAACCTCTTGAACTAATCTAAGTTGGCACCCACTTGTTCTTTTTCTTGCAGCACTCCAAAAGTTGAGGTACAAATTGTTTACCAGAGTTATTGTAATTCATTATGATTTGAGCTTCTTTGTTTAGTCAATAAAATGTTTTGTGGTTAAATAACAATGTGCAGGAATTGAGTAGTCAATTAAGGTTATTACAAGCTCAACTAACTGGAGTACAGAAGAGACTGAGGTGCACCTTTGGACTTTTGGTTGTTAAAGTATTGCTTTTGTCTTTTTGCTCTTGTGGATCATATTGCTAGCTTTAAACAGATATGCAATGAAAACTGAATATATTTGCAGTTTGTAATTTGAAACATTCTACTTAATTCATTATAATCTTTTAGGCACTTTGAAGCTAAGGTTTAAAAATTTGAAGGGTCTACATTTTCAGTTCAAACTGTCCTTTATACTCGGTGTCATTGCTCCAGTTGAGGGCACACACACAAGTTTTCTTTTTCTTGAATCTAGCATTTCTCCTCTGCTACATTCATTTATGTATAATCCTTTTGACTTATATTGTTTCATGTTTAGCCTTACACTTCCTGTGTTCGAATAAATTCTCATAATGATTCCTAGATGCATATTGGTGTTGGTTAGCTTTTTAAGTGTGTGTTGTGTTATCAATTGACGTCTTATTTGGAATAAGATGAAATTAGCTTAATTATCTTGTAGTGGTTTAGAACTGGGGTCGTATACTTTGTACTGTAACACATTTTTCAAGAGAATTAATGGTGCATTTAGGGGCTCTTTGAGCATTTACAGAAGTAGAGTTACATAGTTCATTCCTCTCATATTATTTGTTCCGTCATCTGTTTTGAAACTGTTGCTCATGTGCCTTGGTATATGCGTAAACATCAAAATCTCTACAGTTGACAATCGTTACCTAGCAAAGTTCAACTCCTGATGGTTCTCCTTGTGCTCAGATGTTCAGTTTTCCTGATTCCTCCCTGGAGTTGTTTCTTTTTTAGAACTATCCTCTAGTTTCTTACTGTTATCTCTTTGGTTTGACCCATTTCTTCTTAAATCCTCTATGTACATCATTGAATAATCTTAAATTATCTTGCCATTACTTCAGCAATTGGAATGATCCGGATAAAGTCAGCAATGTAGAACATCTTAGGCAGATGGAACACTTGCTAAGAGAATCAGTTAACCGAATACGTCTTCACAAGGTATGATAATTGTTCATGATATCATATGACAAAGTTTGACATATTTACCTAGGATTACTTCTGTTCTTTAGATTAGATAAGTTACAAATGAATAAAGATTTCTGAAAATAAAATTTAAACTAAATACTGTGTAAGGATTTGTATATCATTTAACAAAATGATAGGTGTACAAAAGTTTTTGTACAAAAACCTCTTACAAAATGAGGTGGCACTAAATGATTGAGGGCTTGTTTGGATGTACCAAATTTTTTTTTTTTTGTTTAACTCAATTCTTCTCAATTTTTCACAAAAGTCAACAATCTTCAACAACTCAAATTTTTTCAACCCAACTCAAATTTATTTCACCAAACTCAAAAAAATAATATAAAATTATTTATTATTATTATTTTTTTAAAAAAAAAAAACTGAAGAAATTTTTCTTTTTTTAGGGGTGGCTTGGCCACCCCCAGGGGTGGATCAGCCACCCCAGGGGGTGGTCCGGCACCCGGAAACAGCGGGGGTGGTCAAGCCACCCTTGAGGGTTTTCGGGCAGCCACCCCCGAAAAGCTTTGGGGGTGGCTCGCGTTTGGGGTGGCTCGGCCACCCCCACACATTTGGGGGTGGTCCGGCCATCCCCTAGGGTGGTTCGGCCACCCCTGGGGGTGGTTCGAAACCACCAGCTTTTCCTCTTTTTTTTTTTTTTTAATATTTTAAGAATTAAAATAAATACTTTATTATTTTTATTATATTTTTATCAAATATATTCATCTACTCAAATATTTTTTCTAAACCATCCAAACATAATTTCAAAATTACTTTTTTTTTGTATCCGTGAAGTCAATAAAGAATTAAATCAAATCAAATAAAATTTGACACCCAAACGAGCCCTGAGTAGCTCAAAATTTGAATTTTTCTTCTACCCAATCATTTAGTGCCACCTCACTTTGTAAGAGATTTTTGTAAACCTAGCATTCCTTAATGATAAAATCAATATTTTTGTGATTCTTTTTTTTTTTTATCACAAAAATGTGGATTATATCATTCAGTTAGATAGAAATACTTTCTTCAGTCTGTGATTGTGACCGCATCCTGATTTACCAGGGACACTGTACACTTGTCAAGAGTCCAAGGGTGTGCACTAGTATTGTCAAAGGCAAAAGGCAACCTCAAGGCCTCGAGTCTTTATATTCCCTGAGGTGCGAGGCACTAAAAAAAGCACTTGCTCGACTGACATAAGACACCTATTTCTAGACATAGTATATATATTATGAACGCAAGTTATAACCTAAAACAATAAAGTCTAATATATTTCAATCGTTTGCTCAAAAAATGATGTTATTTGTAACTTATAAATGTTTTACGGAATAAAATGAAAATAAGATTGTGTAATTTATTACTTTTTTTTGTTAAAAAAACAAAAAAGTGTTTAAGATATTTTGACTAAAAATAAGGAGGCAAAAAAAAAAAAAACTAACGATAGAAGTTAAAAAGAAAATTTGGAGCCAATTTATAATTTGAATATATTATATAAACAAAAAATGAAGAAAATTGGGCTATGAAGTCACTGAAGTGCATGTTTAGAGAAAAATTACCATTTAAAAGTTAAATAGGATAAATAAAAAAAAATTTAAAAAAAAAAGGAACTTTGACAGTGGGAGAGAGCGATTACCATAGAGATCGACTCAAAGTAGAATTGAAATAAAATAAATAAATAAATAAAATTAAAAAAAAAAAAGAAGGAAAATCCCCTAGAGAGAGAAATAAAGTAGAGAGAAAAAGAGGATGAATAAGAAACTGAAAGAAAAAGGTGCCTCACCTTGAGCGTTCAGAGGCACCTTGCCCAACATGAGTGCCTTGTTTGTCTTTAACAACAGTAGTTGACGCGGCTAGTTTATCAACCCCCTTAAACAATGCTTATGTGTAATTGACTAATGAATGATAATCACTATACTTATGCTAGTTCTTTTCTCTTGGCAGGAAAATTTTGGAAAACACCAACGAACATCACTAGAGTGCACTAGCCAGGTAATTAAAGCTTCTGCTGGTTCAGATCTCTCTCTCTTAGATATGGGGAAATCCTTATAAGACTTATTTTGCCTATAGTTTCAGAATGAGATGTCTTTGCCTATGATAATGAGCGGTGTGCAAGAAGCCCAATCCCTGTCATGGCTTCCAAACAATGGCAATCAACATATGATAGTACCCAATGAGCCAAACTTCTTGCCACATCGGTGAGTTTACTGCTAATCATAATGCAGCATTGTCTTCAATCTAGGAGTGTGTATTTGTCTTGATGAAAATGATTCTCTATTTTTATCAATATTTATTAGCTATAACTGTCGAGAATAATTTTAAGTTTCATAGACTTTTTTTTCCCTGGCAGAGAAGTGGGGTGCTCCTCAGATGTCTCGCTTCCAGGTTATTCTGGCTATTTTAACAATGGCAAACATATGGAGGTTGGCAATATGGTACAAGTTGCTAACATGAGTTCAGGAGGTGGCACCTTGGATGAGTTAACTAGAACGGCATGTTCAAGTGTACAACTTGGTGAGCAATATGTGTACCCTCTGTATGGCAGTTCAAATTTGCCAGACGATAAGAAATTGAAGCTTGAGATGGAGATGAGCGCGCAAGCAAATCCTCTGGATTATCAATTTAATAGCAACTTTGAACTGTCTAGATCACTCTATGAAAATGGGCATCATTCTTGGTTTTCTTCATCTGGGCCTTGTGGCATTGCCATGTACAATCAGAATCCCTACCAGCGGTGAGCATTTGTTTAACTATTTCACTATTTTTTTCCCCAATTCTAAAGAAATTACCGAGTAACTCTATTACTTAAAAACTATTCCTTGGCCAAAAATTTCCATTGAATGGGTTGAAATATTTTCAAGACCAACTGGCTGCTTGCAAATTTCATACTTTGAATTAATGATCATGAGCTGTAGATTGTATATTAGGTTTTCACTGTCCTGCTTTCATAACTTGTTAAAATCTATAATTTTAGGCATTCTTGACTTCAACATTGTTGTATTCATTAAGTGAGGTTCAAATTATCCTTGCAATCCTTTTGGTTTTTTAGTTGATGAGGGGGAACAAATTCCCCCAAAAAAAAAAATACTTGTGAGTTAAGAGAGATTTGGTGTTGCCATCTTTAGTATAATCGATAACACACACTCCTTAAGTTAAGAGAGCATTATCCGTAGTTTTCATTTGATGTTAATCATGATAGTCTGATTAACATCAAATGAACTGTTTGATGACCTATTTATTCTGAGCTAATCATAAGTGGAAGTTTCTTTATTATATTATTATCATCAATGTACCACACTCTTGAATAGGTTCGGTTTGAAGTAATTGTATCATATTTTCATTGTTCATCGTGTAACACGAAAGAACAAGCAGATAGACAAATGCTCATTGATCATCCTGTTAGTGTTCCTATCTCTTCTGCTAATTTGTTGTCTCTAGTTTTTAGGTAACTAAGTCTGCCTTCCTGTTCTTTATCATTTTCATTCTCTCTTGCAGTAATCAAATTGACTCTCACGGATCACACTAATCTTCATTGCAATGACAAGGATGGTAGCCGAAAGAAGCGCTGCTGTGCATCGCATTGGAAGATTGGACTCTCCATTTCTTTTAACATAGTTACACCCAAATTCTAGATTGATTTAGAAACGAAATAAGAATTTGGTCATTTTGGCTACCCAATATCATAGCTGTATATTTTGTACCTCAAAAGACACGGCCTCAAGTTATAAAATCTGTGTTTTCTTAACAAATGTGTAACATGGATGGATTCTGATATTAATTTTCAATCATTCAAGCCGTAAATTAAACTGTTGTAGATAATGAAAGCAATTACACATGGAATTTGAACATCAAAGAGTAGTAGGTGACCTCAATTTCTTGCTTCAGATATTAAAATCTAAGTGCTTTTAATACCATTTTAGTTCCCCTGTACATGGATACCTTTTTAACACTGATGCCAGTCTCACTCAAAACCCACGCCCCCATTGTTGTAGAATAAATGAAACAAGGTTCTCAAATCATCTCAAATGGACTTAGTAGCCCCTTAGCGTCTGGACAATGGTGTTGTGCCATGGGTCAGAGATGTGCTGCAAGAGATTGTCGAATGGTCCTTTTCCAGTCACATTGTGTTGAACAATAAATCCCAAGAATGCCAACATCGCCAATCTCCCTGCATGCATTCAAACAATGATTAGACTTATAAGACCTTTCTCACATTTACGGCCCAAATTACTAGTTTTTCTATGAGGTGAATGAAGTAGTTTTTTGAATGTTTTACCATTTGCAAGCTCCTTTTCCTTGGCCTCTGCAGTGGGTGCAAAGTTAAGTGGGTTGAAAATGCCACCAGGGTATCCCACCTCGTTTGGAGGAAGGCTGTATTGCTTAAAGATGGGGTCTTGGTTGACACTCCCTGGGTTCTTAATGTCTTGCCACCTTCTAATCTCGACGTAATGGAAAAGAATGAACTCAATGACGAAGAGGGTGGAAGAGGATGCAAAGTATTCAGCTTTGCCAGCATCATACCATTTTGGGACATTGATAATCCCAATCTGTGTGAATACTTCTGGCAGCAGCATTCCTGCAACACCCAACATAGCCCATCGACCATTCACAAGCTCCGCTTGAACAAACCATCTCAGGTTCTCTGGGTCCTCAGCAAGTCCCAGGGGATCAAAACCATTATCACCCGGAAGACTGCAAAAATATGTTAACAAGTTTCAGCTCAACCCCAACTCCATTTAATACACACACACAAAAAAAAAAANAAAAAAAAAAAACTTCAAATTGTTACCCTTTTGTAATGTTTTCTCAAAATTCAAAGCCTCTCAATTTAGTGTATTGAAGTTTTAATTAGTTGCAATGTCTCCCTTTCATTAAGATTTAAACGGGGCGGTGTCAAAATTTTCAAAATGTCCCTTATTTTTTTTGGAAAAAAAAAATTGCAATAATTTAGGTTTTGGTTAGGATTTTATGAAATTTGAAAAACTACTCCCGCTTAAATCGAAATATATATATATATATATATTATACTTACATTTCAAGGCATTTTTATCCGATAAAAATGATATACTTACAATTTTTTCACAATTTGTTAACCCGTGTTCGAATCACATACATACGTGTCAACTGGTTGTAAAATAATTTTAAGTGTAGCATTGCTAAAAGGCGAAGGAATATATATAAAGGTTTTCATGAGTGTAGAAGAGTACCTGCCATCAAGGTAACCTGGTGAGGCCAACCCGGGTAACCATTCACCTTTCTTGGCCTCAACTTTGAAAGAAGCAGAGGAAGAGGAAGCTATTGGTTTCATGGACAACTCCCTATTCAATTTACCAGAAGACCCTGAAAGGAACCTGGATTTCGAGGCACACGGCCGGAAAATGGCGGCCGAAGCTTGCGTTGTGACGGTGGCCATCTTTTCCGACCAGAATCAATGGAAGAGAGAAGAGTAAAGGTTGAAGCAGCGTAATGTTTTGTGCATGGCCGGCTTTGTATTTTCATTTCAAGGGGATGCTTGTGGCTCTAGTTGCACGTTAGACGTTGACGGTTGGTTTGCTTGATTTTTAGGATCCGACGGCTGAGATGCGTTTTTGCGTTACGGATAAGCCAATCGGAAGAATTGGGCCTTATCCTTTTATCTTAGTGCCATATCCACAGATCCATTTCTTCGTTCTGGTTGGCTGCATCTATGATACCGTGGGGTCCCTTTTTCTTGCAATGAAACAAGATTTTTAACGTGACACCTTCCAATCACTGCATGACATGTGGCTGAATTGCATCACATCATAGCTGAAGATATATCTATAGGGTTTATGAGTGAGCGGGCAGTAGCTCTCCTAAAGTTTTATATTTTTTTCTAAATTTTTTGAATTTTATTATGTTTACCTTCTTAAATTATTTTTTTTACCCCGTCCCCAAATATATTCATTTTTTACTTTTTTCCCTTTCAAACCTAAATTTTCAGTTCCGCCCTTGAAATTATCGATATTAGTGTATGCGAAATAATTTGCTAATTTATGAGCAATGGACTTCTAATATTGGAATAAACATCCATTATTTTTTGCAAAAGTGAAAAATAAACATAGCTTTTTAGAAGAAAAAAAAAATTTGGAGCAGGATAATTGACATTTATATCTTAAAAAAAAAAAATATTGGAGCCGGATAATTGACATTTAGATTAAAAACATGATATCAAACGAATAATTGAAGATTTTTCTCCTTTCTCTTTAGATAATATTTTTATTATTTTTTTTATTTGCAGATTTTGAAACGTAACATCAAATAATTTTTAGAAGACAAAGTTGTCTTTAACTGATTAAAATGAAGAATTCAATTAAATAGTTTTTATTTTGACAAAAGCCCAATAAGCAGAACAGTAGTGGGCTCAGCCGATGGCTAGATCTACCCTTGGGCTTAAGGAAATAAGGCTTAGTCATATATCTAGTTGAGAATTGGAGACAGATAAGCCATCTGATAATAACTACTGATTTGGCATAATATTTTTTGACGTGCGGACTCAAATTTTCTCTCAATTAGTGCAACCCGACACAAGAAATATTTATTTGAAATAAACGGTAAATAATAGAGAAAATGTTTGAATCCAAGACCTTTGTTATGAGACTACCTAAATTTAAAATATCAAGTTTAATCATTGCAACTAACTCTTAGGTCAATGCACTCGTCGTCCATGAACAATTGGAGTAATCTCATAAATATGCTGAGTGGGTTAGAGAAAATTCTTTTAATTCAATCTATTAAATCATATACTCTAAGAACATACGCCAGTTCAATAGGCTTAATTAAAAGAATTTTCTTCAACCAAATTAGAAGAAAAACTTAATTTATTAGTAAAATTGAGTGATCGAATGGTTTAAGGTAAGAATTCATTGATGGCTCAAATGCATCTTATAAATTGATTTTCACAAATACAAGTTCATTGCAAAGAAGGAGACAGATCATAGAGTTTGTGTAGGTGGATGAAGCACAAAATTAACCAAAACTTATACAGATTTTATTCAAACATAGAGTCTTACACAATCTCAATTACCACATCACTCAACAACTATAACCAAAACACCTTCAACATAAGCTGAGATTACATTGGGTTCATGCAATAATAAGCAAAAGAAGCATAACAAATGAACAAAACCAGTGGCGGGTGGTAAATGCATGCCCACCACTGCCAATTCTCTGTCTGCCTTAATCAAAACAGGGCAGAGCAGAGTCCCCCATAACTCAAATCTAAAATGGTATTAAGGGCCATCTTAAAATCAGCCTACATCCAAAACTAACATACACCAACAACTCTAAATTAACCTTCTATTTTTCTTTGATACTAACACAACATTACTGCTAATAATTAACTCGCTAGACTTAATTTTTTTTCCCCCCTTCTTTTAAAGGGATAAGAATCCTCTCCATTTTAAGAGTACCCATTTCGCGGTCGAGATTTAAAGTTGGTAGGTCCAACGTTAAAACCTGACCAGATACTATGAATTTCTAAGGATCCTTGTCCTCTTTGAAATGGGGCTTCCTTGGAAGTTTATCATGGGAATTGTCGGCCGCTGAAGGTCTGGCCGAAGGACCAGGCAGCAGGGGCAACATTGTAAGAAACGACAGTGCGGCCATCACCTGCGGTGACCTTGAAAGAGAGGCCTTGTCCATTGAGGTAAGCGTTGCTTTGCCAGTTCTGACCCCAGTTTCTAGACATGGGTTGCCAACCGGTTCTCGACCCTTTGATGGAAACAGCATGAACATCACCAGCACCTCCGACGTTGCTGATTAGGACTAGGTTGAAGTAAGAGTGACCGTTGATGGTGAACCTGATACCCCCTCTCTTTCGGCATGGGGTCCTACATTATTTCAAAATCAAAGAATCGAAGCCTTAGCTTTTAGGAAGAAAAAGGTTAAAGAAAAGTATGATCCAAGTAGATAAAAAGAAGGATGCTTTGTTTTATGCGGAACAGACCCAAAAGTCAAATACATATTTTACTGCCGTAAATAACTAGGCATAACTTTATTTACTAATTGTCACAATTTTTTGTGATGCCCTTTTCAAAAGTATAAAAATTTTTTAATTGAGTGTATCGAATTTTTAATTTTTATTTTTTATTTTTTCATCTATTAAGATTTTTTTGTTAAATTTTAAGGAAAGAGTGTCAAAATTTTTAAAATGCCTACTTTTTTTTAATAGAAAAAAAAATTGTAAAATTTAAATGTTGGTGAGAATTTAACTAAATTTGAAAAAATAACTCCACTTGAATCTTTAAATTTTAAAAAAAAAAAAATTAAAAAATAAGATATTTTAAAAATTTTATAAGAATTTAACGAAAAATTTTATCAAGTGAAATTAAAATTTTAATACATTAAATTAAAATATTTTCGAACTTTTGATAGCCTTTGCAAAAAGGTGACAATTTATATGGGTGGGCCATATTATACCAATAAAAACCAAGCAAAGCAGTCGTAATAAAAAAAAGGATTTCCTGGGTAATTCCAAAAGATAGAAAGGGAAAGCTGACAAGAAGTTAACAATAAGTGGTTCTAGGAAAGGCTTCCGCGGTAAGCACAGAGAAGAGCCGTGCAGCTGATGAATTTGATAAGCTGGTTTTCACATGCAGAATGCTTTATTTTATTTGAATTGTAGTGCCCTGATGATGGGCGTAGAAAAGATCTTTCATTCTCCAATTTCATGCAACATAATTTAAGACGATCGACAAAAGTGAATATATACCTTCTGTAAGCCACAGGAACAATCCCAGCTTTGTACTGAGCAATATGTTGGAAGACAGGCTGAGAGAGATCAAAATGGTGCTGGGGAGGGTTGCACCATCCCCCTGCATTGTTAGGGAGAGCGTTGTTTGGCGGGCAGAAGTTGGTGGCAGTGACCACAACAGAGCCGGGCAGGCACCACTTTGGGTCATTAACACACCTCACCTCAAAACAAGCCCCACAGCTCAATCCATTGTTAAATAGTGCTGTGCTCAAAGCTGCTGTGTTCGTCCCATATCCTTGGCTGTATAGATTTCCATACCCACAAGCCCCGCCTGCAAAATGCCCGACATATTGTTTATACGAATTATACAACTGAATGACGTGAAAATGATATGGGTCATTAGGAAAATGATCATGGGTGCATATACAAGGATATTAGAGAATAAATTGTTACTTACCCATTGTACCAGAGGCATCACCCCCTCCATAGAAAGTGGCATGGGCATCAGTCCAACCGCCACCATAACCATTAGCAGAGGAGCTCATCATCAAAGAGAGAAATCCCACCAAGAAAAGTCCAAGAAGAGCCATTTTTCCTGCAGATATTTGGGTTTCAGTACCATGCATATTGTTGAACAATTCAAAATGAAATGAAAAAGTAAGTTATGAAGAACAAACCTTTTGAGACAGAGAGAGAGAGAAAGGGTTGTGGGTTGTGAGTTGTGAGGAAAAGGGAGGGGTTGAGGTGGGGGATAAATAGATGGTGGGAGGAGCAGCTGCAGTGCACTTCCTCGGGCAACGTACGTCATATCAACTGACACTATTTGAGGAGTGGGGTCCGTGGGGACCATAAACCGCCAAGTGTTATCGGTTTTTGTCCGTGGAAACAAAGGCCAAAACAACTAAACAAGGGCACGTGTCTTGAAACCACGTAGTTTTCAACTTTCCTGTGTGTGTTGGTAAGCAAAATTCATTTTGGAATAATAAAAAAAATCAACTGGTCAAAAATTCAACGGTTACCAGTTTACTCTCATTTTGATCAAAAATTCAACGACGGTCAAACTGTCTAGCCTCATCATTCTAATTTAATTTTAAAATAAAAAAAATCTTATACATTTTGTTTAAGATATTGGGGTCCAACTTAATTTGGTGTTTTTTTACAAAAATCTAGATATTAGATTATTTTTTTTCGGAATTTTGGGGGGCCAAAGGGATTTTTCAATTTTTCAAAAGTCCTGAGTGATATTTTCTTTTAATTTTTTTAAGAAAAATGAGGATTTTGTAGATTTTTGCCCCTCCCTCCGCCGAGCAGCTGTGAAATCATAAGGTTAATGTATTTTTTAAAAAAAAAAAAAAAAAAAAAATCCACATCTCGATTCGCAATTCCAATGTCCAATCACATCCTGTAGACATTTTAATTAAGAATCTCTAACTTGAAGAATTCTTTAAACGTTAATTATCATTTTCAAATTAATTATCTTGATTTTGTATAAAAAGTATGAACCGTACCGTACCAAAATTTCCTTAAGCGAGAAAAGTTTCAACAAAGTAGAGTCTAAAATGGCAGCACCGAATACGCTTCATAATTTGGATTACTTCGGATTGTTGTCTTTTAGTGCTATATATATATGTATATTAACAGCTGATCAGCATGCATGTAATATCAAACTCAAATTGAACAAAAACTCTCATCAGACAAACAGTACAATAGACTCAAAAAGTAATGCTTAAATCATGCATAAATCATGCGTTTACACTTTTAATTGATTTCACACCGTTAATGTGATAATGTCAATCAATATTTAAATTTTATTTTTTTAACTAGAACGACTTATCAAAAAGTTGATTGGCAATATTATGTGAGTGAGATAAAAATATAATTTTTCTAAAGGCATGATGTTTGTATTTAGAATATAGAATATTTTGTATATTGTAATAAGTATTGATGTTATTTTACTTATTTAGTATTTATCATAGATGTTTTTTTTTTTTTTGTAATTCTTAGCTCCCTTCACCTACCATATTTATCCTATAATAAGGTCATTTGTAACACAGATATACTTAAGTTAATAAGATCAAAACCTAACCTAATATGGCACTTCCCATACCAAAGATATATTGACGTAGGTTTTTTAATTATTTGTTAAACCATTATCTTTCTCATTTTTGTTTTATATTTTTAAAATCAAAACAACTTAAAACATTAAACACTCAAAATTATTTTCACATTTATGTTACATTTGAATATTTTTTTTTTCCTTTTTCCTTTTGTTTTCTCTTTTCAAAAAAATAAAATTATTAATAAACAATCTAAAATACAAAAATTCAAAACTACTTTCACTTTTATATCACATCATAATTTTTTTTTTTTTTTGGAAACTTCACAAAGGCCTCTCGAACTTCTACACGATTTGAATAACCTCCTTAATGTTTGATTTTTCTCAATTTGACAACTCAAACTTTTAATTTGTCTCATTAAGCCTCCTTCCGTTAGAATTTTCTGTTAAATCCTAATGGAGTTTAACAAAAATTACCAAAATACTCTTCATTTTATATTTTTTTTGTTTAAAATATAAGGGAATTTTGGAGAATTTGAAAAAAGTTGACGATAAAAACAAACAAAGGGGGTGAAATTAGACCAATGAAAGTTTGAGAGGGCTAAAGTGGAGAAAAATCAAACATTGAAGGTTATTCAAATCGCGTGGAAGTTTGAGGAGCTTTGTAAAGTTTATCTTATTTTTTTTCAAAAAAAAAAAAAAAGCATTAATAAATTGAGCATTTCTCTCTTTAAGTTCCACTTTTGTTATTTTATATTAAATATTATGAATTTATACAGTTTATGTTATCCAAATGTACGTTGGGAGCGTGGTGTACTCAAATTCCCCAATTTAAATGACAAGGCTAGGTCGGCTTGGGTCTAAAAGCACGTTGAGCCGACCAAATTGTAAAATATAATGTTACTTTCATGTTGTGAACAACTTTATTAGCAGCTCTGACCTATTTATTTATTATGCCATGCTACAGATATCCCAAAAGCCTCCTCATTCAATGTCATCTGTTAGGCTGATGCCCCCTCCAACCACAGAGAGAGAGAGAGAGAGAGAGAGACACAGAGAGAGAGGTGGCAATACGATGCACATCAGCACATGGGTGATGTATGTAAACAGGCTGTTACATTGGAAGTATACCAAGAACAGCTCAACCTTATTCATTACCATTTCATTTATTGCCAATTGGTTCTCTTCAAAATTAACGCAAAACCACTTCTTGCAAAGTTGCATGCCACGTGAAAACTCATGATTAATCTAACATAAAGATCAAACAAAAAACAAAAAGAAGAAAAAGACTATGAGTCTACGAGTGATTCATAAAAACAAAAGAACATTAGTATTTTTTTAGGGGTAAGAATTTGTCTTTGCATGTAAGGTATTAGTCGTGTCGAAATATTGATAAAAAATTATATAAGTTAATTATAATTTGACTCATTTAATTAAAGGAATTAGACTCGTCAACCATAATCTTTTAATTTTGTATTGTGTTTATATCGGATTCGCATGTCGTATAAAATATTGTCAGCTTTTAATTTCGTGTGTCGAGTTTGGTTCGTATCGAGGTATGAATACAAGACTATATAAGTCAACCTTAACCCAATCTAAACCCATCAATCTTAACCCGTTAATTTTGTATTAAGTTTGTCCATGTTAAGTTCGCAGGTTGTATAAAAAATTATAATTTTTTTTCTTATATTTTATACTACATACCTTCCACTTGAGCTTTTTTATCTTTTTCCTTTTTCCTTTTATTTTATTTTATTTTTTATTTGTTTGATGACGGGAAACCCTCCAAGAGACTCGTACAAAATGCTCATTCCATACGAATTTGATAAAATTTTGACTTCAACTACGGGAGTAGTTTCAATAAATTGTTTGCATTCAAAAAAATTTAAATCTTAGACCTAATAAAAAAATACCACTAAAACTAAAATCCTTGTCACTTAAGTAAACCCATGATATTTGCTTTATTATATTTCACTTTGCATATTAATTCCAGCAATTTCTTTTGATCAGCTTCTTGTTTCTTTAATTGTACAAGTCGTACAAGTATTATATCATCCTTCAGTACTTCAAAAATTAATTATCAGTCCCTCCTGGAATAAGTTCAAATTGGTGTCAACTTTTCATGTTGGTGTGAAAAGGACTATTAATTCTGGTTCACTAGCTTGCCATCCCGTTCAATGCCCCGCAGACTCTACCGAAAAAGGAAAAACTATATATTATAGAAAAAAATAAATATACCAATATGAAAGCAAAAGCTAGCATGCATGCACTAGCTACCTACAAATTCAAAAGATGCTAATATGAAAGCAAAAGCACGCATGCGCACTAGCTACAAATTGACCTCAGCTCCTCCTATCACCACGTTCAGACACATGCATGCAGCTACTCCTCCATCCACCTTTTTAATTAAACTAATTAATTTAATTATTTGGTAACTGTCATGATAAGTGTTACATACATTATCATGTTAACTAGTCTAAAAAAACTTATGATAAAAGTTATAGGATTCTTGTTTGGCGGCTTTCATGATAAGTGTCACGTGTATTTTCATGTTATTGAAAAAAGAGATAGATGAGGAATTGAAAGTGAGAGTGATATTTGTTGAAAGGAGGTGGAGATGGTGGCCGGCATTTAGGTTATGGAAACAACACGAATCGGCTGCGAGGGTTGGCTCCTTTCTTCGCCCTTGAAAAGTTCCTTTGGCTTTGTGTTTCCTTGAACCATTGGTTCCTTTTTCTCTCACAGACTCACGTCTTACTGAAATCCAATAAAAGCCAAAACATGAAAGCAACCTGTAAATGTACGTGTAACCAGCCTTTTTGTTTTACTTCTATCGGTGTGATTTTCAAGTGGGACTATCCCCCGGCCCCTTTAGATTTTGTGATCATTTTATATATAAATATAAATTAATTTGCATGGCTCGGCTCAGAGAGTTCAGAGCAGTCACTGCATGGAATGATAAATGCTACGAAATGAAGAAGACAAGTGAAGGTCAGAGCAGTAGCTGAGCTTTCTAGGAGTGATACTATGAGGCTAAGATCGATGTCCAATAAAAAAAAACATTTAATACATGTAAACTATTTTAATTGAAAATTGGGAATAAAGTAATGTGGATTCAAGGTTCGTATATATTTGGAAACTCGACTCTCATACCATGTTAAATTACTATTCTCTGTTATTTAACTTTATTTCAATTAAAATGTTTTATATGTTGTATAGTTCGACACGTGAGAAAAAATATTAAAATATTAATTAAATAACTAAATTCATATCTTCTTACTAATTTAAGATATGTATATATTGATATAACACTATACATAAAAGATTATTAGATTAATTCATAGCAAATTAAATTAAGGATGTAATCAGCTGGTCTATATATATATAGAAAATTTGGAAAAAAAAAAAGAAACATATGGTAGCAAAAAGTTTTCTTAGTTTAACTTTTTGTGTGTGGGAGGTGGTGTGAGTAACTTATAAGTGTTGTATCTCACATTGAGAAATCATAAAGGAAAATAATAGTTAATATACTTAAGTGGACTTAAGTCCATTAGCTTAGGCTTTTGAGTTAGAGTGGTGTCCAAATATGTATATTGATGTACTCTTAGTAAAAACTCCTGACCGTTTATCTCTAAATATGTATATTTTTTTTTACCAAATCCACTTCCATAAACCAGAGTTTAGTGGAGAGAAAGGAAATGAGAGAGCGCCATATACAAGAAAATGAAGGTTTTTTCTTTTTATTCTCTTGTAAGTAAGAGTGGGATTTGGGTGTATTGGGTCTTTGGATTTTGAGTGATTTTTCACTCTGTTACTCTCTTTGTACTCATCTTTTGATAGTAAATTTTCTTTGGATCGTCTCAAATAGTAGAGGTAGGCTTATTAAGCCGAACCACTTAAATCTTAATGTCGTATATGATTATTTTTTGTTGTCTTCTTATTATACATATTTCACAGGTCTTGAAGGAAATAACATATATTTCCTAACATGGGGAGGGCTGTGGGTGTCTATTTTGCTAAAAAAAGAAATCAAAATGGGGAATGATGCATGTTATTGATTTGAATTTATATGTTTTAGAGACATGCTAGACGTCCAATTTTTTGATCGTCTCTTTGTCCAATTCTTACAAATTCATCATTAAATTTGTAAGATTTACTTACAATACACTGAAGTTGAAAAAAAAAAACATTTCTCTATGTTTCATTACATATAATTAATTAAAAAGAAAATTAGAAGGAAAAAAAAAAGTAATAATTCTTTTTTTTTTTCTAATTAAAAAAATCATTCAAAGTAATAATTCAACTACAACGAAATTGGACCCTGCCGCCTTTCTTTTTTTTTTTTTTTTAAGCAAATAGAAAAAAAACGGAAAGGAGCTACAAGGGAGGGTCCTTGCCGCCTTTCTCTTTTTCGGTCGCGGAAAAATGAGAAGGCAAGCAAAACTTTTGTTGACTTTCTCGTGAACAAGTGGAGATGCATTGCGAAGAATTAATTTCAATCCCTAGCTAGCCTTTACCTTTAGCATGCTACATTCCTTTTGAGTCTTTGACTTTACAAGTTACAAGTTACAAACTTCAAACTTTCTAATTCCTTCATCATGGTACTATGGTATACGACGAAATTTGTTTGCATTGGGTCATTTCAGCATGGCTAAGAGCCTAAGGTCAAGTATAGCGGCAGGGGAAAAAAAATAGTGGCAGGGGCGTTTTATTTAAAGATTAATGCTATGGATACTATATTTTTATCCATCTAACTATGCTATGTAACACTTTAAACCAATTATTAAAGTTTTTTTTTTTTAAAAAAAAAAAAGATTTAACAATAATTAACCCAATAGTTAGTTAAGAGTGTCACATCAATCTTGTTGGATGAATGTTGGATTAAAATCATAGTTTCAAACTGCTTAACTTTTTTGGATAAGTGCTTATTGATCATGCTATCAAAGCAATAGTTTTGAGTTTGAACTTTATATTTGTAATTTACTATCATTTCAATTAAATATTTTATGTGTTGAATCTTCATAGTTCACATTCTATTTTAATTAAATTATACATGTAATCTCACTTATTTAGGGGAATGTTATAATATTAATCAAAGAGTAATGCTAGAAATCACATTTATCTCACCATCTTCATGTTGCTCAACCAATTCTTAAATTTTTTTGTAGAAAAGTATACATATCCCCTCGAACAATCAAACTACCACCTAATTATCAATGTCCTCCACGAGTTATTAATTATGTTAATGTCTCTCCTTAAACTATCAAAAATTGTCACAAAGTCTCCCCTAATAACAAAAATACACTTAATAAAGATACTAAAAATTTAAAAAGTAAACCAAAAAAGCAATAAACAAGAAAAAAAAAAACACACACACACGCACACTTGGGGTGACTTGGCCACTACCTGAGTGTTATTTTTGAACCGTCCTTTCTGAATAAGTAAGATCGCTTGAAAAATATGTGTACTTCTATCGTTTTTTTTAACAATGACTAATCAAAAGGTCGGTCAAATCTAGCCGCGAGTCTTTATGAACAGTTTAAAGTTAAAAAATGATTTTCAAAGTCATGTTAGTAGAAAAAAGCTCAACAAGGTTCTGGAAAATGGATCAATCGATCCTTTGACTGATCCCTTGTATATCAGCAGGATTGATTTTCTATAAAGACAGAAAACAGAAAAAAAGTAAAACGTTATCCCTTCGTTCATTTTCCTCTAATTAAAGGAAAAAGGCGATGAGACATCAATCTCTCTCCGGCTTTTACGGCCAACTTTTTATGTTCTAAAGCTTAGATTTTTTTCTAGATTACTTGATAGATACAACTGCCAAACCGTCAATGTTCAACAAATTAAAGCTTGAAGAAATCCAAATCTTCAGATATTGGTTTTCCTAATTTATCGATTGAGTCGTACAGTCAGCTTGATCATATATATATATATATATAATATATTATATATATTATATATATTATATATATAGGATTTGGATTACATGCTGTAGAAATCTAGACCCTTGCTTTTATTACAGCATATATGCTGTAGAAAATTCTACAGCATGTAAGCTTAGGGTGCGTTATGGGTAAGCGATTTCGTAGACAATAAGTGCGATTTTAAACCAAATCGCAAAAAATAGATTGTTTGGGAACTACGTTTTTAAAAAATTGCGTTTGAAAACGCAGAAATCTGCGTTTTCAAATCACAGCTAAGGAGGTGCTTTTTGAAAATGCAGAATTTTAAATGGTAAATGCGATTTTAAAAGCCAAACTGTGATTTTGCCAAACGTTTAAACTTGCGTTTTCAAAATTCACGTTTTTAAATCGCACTTTTTAAATCGCTATTTTAAAATCGCACTTTTTAAATCGCATATCCAAACAGGCCTTAATCTATATATATATATATATATATATATATATAGAAGGGCGTAGTTAGCCTTTTGAGTTGGAGGGTCAAATTAATAACAAAGAAAAATTTGAAGGGTTAAAAATAAATTTTTAAGGGTATAGTTTAAAATTTTAAAAATTTTAGGTAAAATTGAAAAAAAATAATAATTGAGGGGTCAAAATTAAATTTTAAGGATATATTTTTAAAAAATTAAAACAATTTGAAGCAAAATTGAAAAAAAAAAACATTTTAAGGAGTAAAAATTAAATTTTTAAGAGTTTATTTTAAAAAAATTTAAAAAATATGGGGTGCCACAGACCCCCCCAAAAAGCCATGTGGATCCGCCCCCTATATATATATATATATAAAATTTCACTTATATATTTTTATTTATATTTTAGGGTTGTTTGAATTTACAATTTTAAAATACGATTTAAAAATAACGGATTTAAAATGTATGATTTCAAAACAAAATTAATTGTAGTTTAACTTTTAAAATTATGCGTTCAAAACAAAATATTTTATTTATTGTGATTTAAAAACGTAAATTTTATACGTTTTTAAATTATAATTTTTAAAAAACGCAATTTCAAAGTATTTATTTTCTAGGATTTGGTATAGAATCGTAATAATTATCAACAAGATCATAATAACAAATGCACCCTTAATATATTTAATAATATCCATACTTCCTCAAAAAAAAAATATATATATCCATACGATTTCTCATCACATTTACAATATTTGATGATATTTTCTACCCACTTCAGTTCATACATCTCTCATGTCACGCACTATACGCGCCTCACGCGTGTTTATTGGATTGTCTCAATTGGATCCAGCCAATGACCCAACATCCAACCCAATCCAGAGATCCTTAACTAGAGTAATTTTTCAGTCCCAATGAACCATGCCCTAACCCGTGTGCCAACCCAACCCACGCCTTGAGCCGAGTTTTAGCCTTCATTTTCGACCAGACTTGCTACCTGACCCGGCCACTATTCTCCAAAAATATTGACAAAAAAACCAAAGGAGGATCCCAATCTTTTTTTTTTTTTTTTTTTTTTTTGTCTTCCAAACTTAAGGTCGCCTTTTTATTTACAATATTTACCTTTTATGATTTATTTCTCCCATTTCATATGCTCTATAGATAGGACTTTTTATAATAAAATAATATATACAAATCAGTAGACGGCGTAAACTTATAAAAGATAAATAAATAACAAATAACAAAATACTTAAAATGCAAAACACTTAAAAAAAACCTTTTGAAACTATAAACAAAAAGGGATAACTTCACTTATCTCTCATTAATTATTATCCATTTTGTAATATCTCCTTAAAGTTTTAAACGTTTCAATTTAGTGTATCGAACTTTTAATTTTTTTTTTTCAATTTCTTCTATCCGTTAGGATTTTTCTTTAAATCCTTTCAAAAATTTTAAAATACCCATATATTTTTTTTTTTTACTAAAAAAATACATTTTTTTTTCAATGATTCAAGCATGGGTATTTTTGCAAATTCCGTTAAAATCCTGACCAACACCTAAGTCATTGCAATTTTTTTTTCATTTTTTTTCCTAAAAATAGAATGGGTATTTTGAAAATTTTGAAAGGATTTAACGGATTGGAAAAATTAAAAAAAAATTGAAAGTTCAATACACTAAATTGAGAGATTTTAAACTTTGAAAAGAATATTACAAAAATTGATAACAATTCATGGGATACAACTGTAAGTGAAGTTATCACAAACAAAAAACATTAATTAGTAAAAATAGATTTTTGTATTGAGTAATACTACATTTTTTACTGTCTTGTTTAACTTTATCTAACTTTGTATATATAGATAAAAATTGATCCATAAATATAAAAGTAAATTCTTTAAAAAAAAAAAAGGTTACAAATATAAAATTAGATAAAGTTTGACAAAAAATAAAAATATAGCATTATTTTTTGTATTTTATATTATGATTTTAACATTAAAAGCACTTGAATTAGCAGGTCATTCAACCATCTGAGTCCTGACCCAGATTCCATCAGTCTTTTCACATCCTTTTTTACCAAAACTTGGATTAAACCTTACAAATTTAGCTCCATGTGCGTTTGTACACACCAGTCAATCAAAGGGGCGTGAAATAATTGTGTTTTTCCAAGAAGTCGGTTTAGGATAGATAGGTCAGAGCCCCCTGTGAGGACCAAATACATTAAACCAAATTAGCAATGGAAGGAAAGTTCAATTGGAATAGATGAAACTAATAGATATTTGGATGTGTGATTTTTTTTTTTCTTTTTTTTTTATAGAAATATTTGGTGTCATTTTTCTGCATATTTTTTGTTTATCTCTAATAAGAAATGTACAAATTCATTAATAAATCTGTAGAATTTAATGATGAATTTTAAAAAAAAAGATGAATAAGAGATGTACAAGAAAATAAAACAAAACATTTTCTTTTCTTTTATGTTGTTTTAAAAATTGTGAAGATCGATGAAAAAAAGTTTCAAAATTATGTTTTTGATGGTTTATAAAATATAAATCAAAATTATAAAAATATGTTTGAAAAAGTGAATTATATTTTGAAAAAATGAAATATAATTCAAAATTTATGTTTGGGTCATGTGAAAATGATTTTTGGATGAGACATGCTTGATGTCCAACCACATGGTTCTTTATGTTCAACAGTTGTAAATCTACTATTGAATTTGTGGGACCCTTGTAGGATCCACTTGTGAGTCCCACAAATTCAATAGTAAATTTGTAAGAATTTGATGAGAAGACCATGAGGTTGAAAAAGAATAATTTATCTTTTTTGGATTTGGCTTAAGTGATGTATATATATATATATATATGTTAACTTTATGTCCACTTAAAATTGATGTGTTTTTTAAAATTATCATTAAATAAAAATTTAATAAAGATCTATCATAAATCTAATCTAATGGTGATTTTAAAATGAGTAATGATATCTGTCAATCTTGTGTCTATTAAAATTAATGTGGCTTTTAAAATCACCATTAGATCAAAAGTTATGATCTATTAAAAATTTAATGGTGATTTTAAAAGTCATATCAATTTTGGTGAACACAAAGTAGACATAAAAATTGACATATATAATTACTCTTTTAAAATTCATATTAATTTTGGTAGACACAAGGTAGATATAAGGGTTGACATATATAATTATTATTTTAAAAGTCACATCAATTTTGAGTTGACACAAAATGAACACGGGTTGACATTTATCGTTATTATAGCTAGTCATCATTCAAGGTTCATAGGAGCGCCAATTATCGCACTCATAATTTAGCAAACTAGGCTGCTATATAAAAAAAAATTTGGTAAGCATTTCACTTTTTTGATTTTCTTGTATTTGTTTGTCTTGTATTTCATCCTCATCTAAAAAAAATTGTGTCTTAAACTTTTATCGCTTTTGATATTATCCTCAAACTTTAAAACTCTCAATTTAGTATATCAAATTTTAAAAAATGTGCAATATCACCCCTCCTGTTAAGATTTAGATTAAATCAAATAGTAAAAGAATAAAATAACCTTTATACCCTTATAAAATTTATAACAAAATTACCTTAATTAAAACAAAAGTTTGGTGACCCACAACTGTGGGTTTGGTGAACTATGGGTCACAAGATGGTCACCAGATCCACCAGGCCATTTGTGTTGAAATATATATTGGGTTTTTTCAAAGCCTTCATTAGGATTTTTTATTTAATCTTAATGGATGGGTGATCTTGTAAGTTTAATATATTAAATTAAAATTTTTTAAAGTTTGAAAGTGATTATAAAAACGATGAAAATTCATAAAGATTAATTGCAGTTTCTCTTTATTTTTATTTTCACCTATCGTGATTAATTTTATTTTTCAATGTTGTACCATTATGTTTCCTTCTCTTGCTATTTGTGCACTGAAAGAGAAAACCCAAAGACACCAAATACAAGCCTTTATCAATGAAGCCATGCGTTGGTTATTGAATGGGCCGGTTTGCCGTATCGCGTAGGACAGACATCCCACCGAAGATTATGGGTTAAGCGTTAATTTGAGTTTACTATTTTAAAAAAGTGTAATTTTAAAATAATATTTTTTAAAATGTAAAATTTAAAATATAATTTTTAAAAATGTAATTAAGCGTTTGATAAAATTGTAATTTAAAATTTAAAATTGTGCATTTAAAAAAAAAACAACTCATTACTTGAGACTTGAAAAGACAAAAAATCTATTTTTTCAAATTATAATTTTTTTAAAACGTAATTTCAAATGATTAATTTTTTGAGATTTGGTTTAAAATTACACTTTTTGTTACAAAATCGCAATCCAAAACGCACCATAAATAGAAAAAGACAAGAAAGATTTAATAAAGTTTTTTTTTTTTTTAAAAAAAAGGGTTGTAATAAAGATGATTTTTTTTCTAGTGCCAACCATTTCTGTCTTTCATTTTTCTTTCAACTAAAAAAAAAAAAATTCAAAATATTAATAAACAATTTTTTTTCACAAAAAAACTCAAAACTTATTTCTTCTCAATCTTACATCAAAACACTTTTTCAACCAAAACACCAAAAATATCTCTTAAAAAGGGTTATCAAACACCACTAATAATGTTTAATGGGACTTGAGAATTCGATACAAAATTAAATTGTTGTAATAGGTTCTGATCAAAATAGGTTGATTCCGTTAGACACAATTAATAAATAAGTTAATTTTCGTCACGCCCGCTAATATGCATAANAAGACAAGAAAGATTTAATAAAGTTTTTTTTTTTTTCAAAAAAATGGGTTGTAATAAAGATGATTTTTTTTTCCTAATGCCAACCATTTCTGTCTTTCATTTTCCTTTCAACTAAAAAAAAAAAAATTCAAAATATTAATAAACATCTTTTTTTCACAAAAAAAAAACTCGAAACTTATTTCTTCTCAATCTTACATCAAAACACTTTTTCAATCAAAACACCAAAAATATCTCTTAAAAAGGGTTATCAAACACCACCGATAATGTTTAATGCGACTTAAAAATTCAATACAAAATTAAATTTTTGTAATAGGTTCTGATGAAAATAGATTGATCCTGTTAGACACAATTAATAAATGAGTTAAATTTTTGTCAGCCCGCTTAATATGCATAAACCATATAATTGAATTAAAAATTAAAAAATAATTATAATTATGAATCTTGATTATCAAATTGATTTCGTCATGGACTCACGAATGAATGTGTATAATTAGAATTGATTTCGGCCGTAAGTAATAGTGTGACCCTTTTTTATGACCCAAAATGGTAAGGAGCTCGAGCCCTGAGTAATGGGCCAATGGCTAGGAGTTTGGGCCCTAATAAGAAAGGGCCAGATCAGATACGGCGTCGTATCAGTCTTTGGCTTTCTTTTGCTCAAAATCAACGGTTCCGATTTAGTATTGCCTCCTTTTAGCCCTACTTGCTGCGTCTCTCGCTCTATATAAAGACCATAAACCCTCCCCCAAACCCTAACCTAGTTTATTTTCATCCCCAAGGAGAAGTACCCAGTGGCCGTAAATCGAGTTTGATTTCTCAAGCCTTAGATTAAACTTTCAATTTCATTTCATTGCTTGCTATTTATTTATCATGATCTTCTTTTTGTGGTTTTATTCGAAGGATTCCATGAAGAAATATGCCTGTGCCTGTGATGGGTTTAAATATACTACGAGAGACTAGTCTCTGTGAAATTATCTTAATCTGAGGCTGTGGCTTTTGTATTGTCGTAGTTTTACACTTGTTTGGCTGCCTAGAAAGTTTGGTAAAGGACTTATTACCTGTCATTTCCCAACATTTTTTCAGCAACCAAGCAGAGTGTTAATGGTAAACAATTTTATAGAACTCTCAAAGATTAGTTTTCTTATGAAGCACATTGGTCTAATAATCTCATAAAGTGGTCAAATTTTCTATATGCTCGGAATTTTTTTTTGTTCATGAATTCTTTGTTTGTGCCATAACCTTGCAATTTTAGGCATCGTCGTAAATTGGGTTTTTGATGTATTGTTTTTTTTTCTTGTATGGGTCTTTTAGAACTACTGACACTGCAAGTGATGATAAAACAGACAGGGACATCAGCACTCCTTTGGAGAATGTTGACAAGTCTTTGGGAATCTCTCTGATGCAGTATATCCTATAACTTTCATATGTGCATCTTTAGATTTTTCTCAAGTAGTGTGCCTTTTTGTTTTAACCTTTGTTCTTAAGTTTTTTCTTCCTTCAGTTGTATGTGTCTTTTTTGTATATTATAAATGGCCAAACAATATTATATGTATCCATATGCAACTTCTGGGTTCTCTATTTTCAAATCAGCATATATTGTGTAATATGTATAAGGGTTTGCTAGTTCTCTTTGTTGAGTCCTATTTCCTTTTAACTATACTTGTATCAATTTTAAATTCCAAGTAATAAAAATGAAATTATGTTTGATTTTTCTTTTTGGTTTGTTCTTTGATCTTTTCATTTATAAGCCTATCATAGCTGCACAAAAAAAGGATTGGTATCCATTATTTAACAGGTCCTACTTGGTATGAAATAGGTGCATGAGCATCGACTTTATAGAATGAGTATTCTTGGGCACATGTATACAAATTGTGACCTATTAGTTGGTGGATTCCATTCCTTTCTTATGTGCCTATGATGATTCTTACATTGGTCTAGAATTACCATGAGATTACTATGATTCGTTCTTATTAATCTATGTTGATACAGACAAATTTTCCTTATTTTCAATTTTGTAGTAACTGAACCTTATTTTCTCAAAATCACCTTTTCAAGGAAATGTACCTTAAATTATTTTGAGCAGATGACGATAAAACAGACAGGGACATCAGATTTTAAATGTGATGATTTTTTGTCTTTGGGAATCTCTCTGATGCTACAACCATAATCTTTTTGATTCGTATAACTATATAAGTATTCTACAAACGTTCTACTATTTGCCAATGATGCATTTCAATTCACGTATTATCAGATATACGAATGATGATATATCTTGATTGTCACTACCTCTGAGGCAAACTTACTCTGGAAGACTAAAATGTTTTTTTTTCTTTTGTTTCAATGTTTTACTTCTCTTGCTATTTGTGCAAAAAAAAAAAATATAACCCAAAGAAACCATATCCAGGCCCTTATCAATGAAACCATTCGTTTGTTGTTGAATTAGCTTGTTTGCCATATGCCATAGAGTTGGGGACAAGCTAATGGTTTTAGTGGAAAATGAAGTTGAAGTAGAGAACAAGTTTTTTCCTTTGTTAAAAGGGTATACTGTTTGTTTACTCTGCTGCCTCGTAGCCTGATGATTGTTACAAAAGAACGGAGATTTGAATGGTGCTTTTGTAGAAGCCTGATGCCCAATTGGGCTCCAGAAGCATCTCACGTGATTAACTTCTTCTCGATGGTATATGAAGGCTTAGGAGCAATTTTACATCTCTTCGTGACTTAAATAAATCATCTTTGGGTTTTAATTTAATTTGTAGGCCTTTTTGATACACTGCTCTCTGTAATTTATAAATTGGAAGAAGCTTTATGAAATTTAATCTTAGGCTAAATATTTCCCCATTCGACATCCTGTGCACAATTCACTTTGTTTCAACAACTGAACAATGTGTTTAAAGAGTACCTGAGACATGAGAAGTAAAGAACTCGGACATATTACTTGCTATTTCAGAAAGAATTGTCTAAAGTTAATCATTTTGTTCAGACCAAGCGGAGTAAATATATAATTGGGTTCAACAAATCCTAATAATCTAATAGAGGTTTCAAACATTTACATTGGGTTAAAGCTGAATACAAGGTATATTCAGCGGTGTAGATTCAGGTCAATCGTTTTTTTATTTTTTTGTTTTGGTTTTATGAGGGAAAATCTTTTTCTTGTTAGGGCTTTAATAATAACTACAACAACAGTTGTATTATCTATATCTTTTGATTTAATGAAATTACAAAGAATTAATAAAGATAAGACCTATGGACCAGAAAAGGGATATTAAAACCATAACATGTTTTCTTTCGGAGGTTTAGTAACTAAATTAAGGTCATGTATTATGGTATGTTGAATGGTCAGGATTTAAAGTTGATGTATCTAATGGTGTACATAATGTTAATGTTGACACGTTTTTTTTTTTAAATTTAAATAATGCGTCAATAAGTATACCGATAGATGTACCAATTTTAAATTTTGACAATAAAATTATCTATTTCATCTAAAATGGAAAGGATGCTCGTCCATACAAAATAGACCCATTTGGTTGCACATCAATTCTACTTCATCTCAAGAAGTAGATGAAGGATACGTTTGGATCTCTTTAATGAAGGATAGGCTTTAAGTTGGTTCCTAAATTTTTGATAACTTCTCTAAAGCATTTAGTTTTGAATATTGTTAACCTTGGTCCAAATTATTTAGGTTGTGTCACGCAAATTAATGCATCATCCATTGTAGTATTTGTTGCGTTATCAATTTTTATACTAATGTTAACAGTTTGACGGAATGACATATTAAATCCTAAAATTTAAAAATATGAAATAGAAAACTAAAACTTTTTTTTTTTGAATGGTTGAATCTAGTGACCACTAAATTAAATTATTTCAAACGTTACCAAAAGTATAGTTTACCTAACTTTTGAGTAATGCTAAATATTATATTTTTATCAAACATTTATCCTATAATGATGATGTGACAACTCTAACCAACTATTAGATAAATTTTTATTAAAAAAGTATTTATGTTCAAGGGTTGGTTAAATCTGTCACGTCATCATTGTAGGATAAAAATATAGTATCTAACTTTTCAACTTTTTTCTTAATACATATATCTCTCAAAATTTAATTTTCTACAAACTAATTTTATATGAATCCTATAATATTCTCTAAGTAGCAAATAGTGCTTAATGCAACTAAAATCATATATCATTTCCGCCTTATTTATTCACCAAAGAAAAGAATATCATTAACCAACAGTTCAATAAAAAGCTTTAGTCTAATTAAAACAACCAAAATATATATATATATTATATAGTATATATATTTATATATATATAGAATAAGACCAAACCAGCCTCTCTTAATTATTATTATTATTATTTTTTTTTTTAAACAAAGAAAAGTATGTGAGGGCCACTAGCCTATGCATGTTAAGAATTTCCTTTACAAATAAAAGTTTTTCAAAAGGTTCTGTGGGGGCACTAGCCCTAATGTGGCTTCGTCAATGCCAAACGAGCCTTAAATGTTCATGTGTCAACTTGAAGTTATTCATGTTTTCCGAGAAAAATAAAAGAAAAGAAAAATACGGATTTACCTTCTTCTTCTTCCTTTTCTTCTTGTGCCAAAGATCTTACCATTACCGAAGCAAATGGAGTAACATCCCTTTTCAATTTTGCATTTAATAGTGTTGAAAATTCTAATTTTCTATTTTGTGCTCATTTTCCTTTAATTTTGTCTATTAGACTAACATGCGTTCAAAATGTTAAAATATATTATGAAATTGATTTTAGAGAAAGATTGGTTGTAATTGATAAATTACCTATTCTTATTAGGTTAAACTTTTGGGATAAAATGATAATTTTAACATGGTATCGAAACAGGAGATTCTGAGTGTTGAACCATATCTTCGTCAATTCACTATATTTCAATTAAATATTTAATGTATGTATGTATCACCTATTAAAAAATAGAGTTTGAGCCTATACGTGTTGAGGGAGTGTGAGACCCCACTATTAGGCTATCGGCGTTACCGGCCTCACTTTTGGGCTACTTCAACACTACTCATATTGTCCTTTTTGGGCTGCCCAATTCAGTTCTAGTAAACTACCCGACTCCTGGGTCCCTCAAGGCTTTGCTCCATTTGACCGTAGTCGCTGGAACGCGTCTCCAGTTAGTCAAACTAGAGACCTCCTTTAAGGTTCTCTATTCGCACTTACCGGTAACTATTGAGCTCACTTTTAGAGTATTGAATTAAATATTTAATTTATCTTCTTATAAGTTTAAACTTTT
>FXXK01000518.1:21729-98118 GCA_900184695.1 Betula pendula | reverse complement strand
TTAACTTTTACCGAAAAAGATTCACAATTTACAATAAAAGGAAAATATCCACATGTAATAATCGATCTTTAGTTTTTTCTTTTCAAAACAAAAATATTAACAAATAACTAAAATATCTTCTAAAAAACGTTAACAAATAACATGTTACGTGAATGGTTCTCAAACACGTAACGACAAGATTATTGTTAAGTTTTGAGAGAACATAGACTTTAAATTCTAAGAGCACTTAAACCTTCTCCTGTAGCCTTTTTTTTTCCCATTCAATTAGGAAAAATAAAATAAAAAGTACCTAAACCTTTTAGATTATGGGAGAAACTAGGGGGTGTTTGTTAAACGCCTAATCCAACTTTTCTTTTCTTTTTATTGTACATAGACTGACGTGCACAGTCATTTATTCCTGTTAGCCTCCCGAAAATACCAAAAATACCCCTATATGCATTTATTCTCTCACAAAATGTATCTCTTACATAAATGGGTATTTTCGGTATTATGTTTTTTTCTGAGATGAACAGTAAAATTAAGAAGGACAAGATATTGTATATGTCAGTCAGATGAACAGTAAAAAGAAAAGAAAAGTTGGGTTAGGCGTTTAACAAACACCCCCTAGACCTTTTCAAACACAAAATTTTTTATTAATTTATGATTACTCTTAATTAATTGATCATCCTTTAAATATGAGATTATATGACTCAAACTATAAGATTTTGAGATAAACTTCTACTTTAACTAAGAGATAAACTCCTACAAAGACTTGTAAATAGACCCATATAAAGATAAAGACTTTAACCTTTAAATCTAATTTCATAATGACTCTGATAATGAAATAAAGCAAGCTATAAGACTACAATATGTAATCAATTACATGACATAAAGACTTTAACCTTTAAACCTAATTCATACCAACTCTAATAGTAAAAATAAAACAAATTACAAGACTACATTATGTAATCAAACTAGATAACTACCATATGTAATTCGACTGCAGAACTCAAATAATTGATACTTTTTATTAATATAATACAACTCAACTCAGCACGTTATCCTTAAAAGATATGGATAATTAATTAAAAAAAAAAAAAAAAAACTTTATCCATTGCATTTATGTTGTGATCTCAGCTGGGCTTGCAAAAGAAGTTTTATCTTATGAAACAGTAGAGAAAAATGATTGGCGCGTTTTATTAAACCACTTGCCTGTCCAACTCGAAATAATTTCTGTGTAGGGGGGGGCGGAACCTAGATTGGTAAGAGTCAGAATCATCCACGTCGGTGCCACACCATCTGCCCAACTAAAGCCAAGTTTATAGCTCATTTCGAGACCCACTTTTCTTTGGGGAAAATGAGTGTTCGTCACGTGTGGGCCATGCATGCCTCTTTTTTTATTGGCCTCGTGGACATTGTGGTGCCCTTGTGGGTCTTTGGTTAGCTTTCCAAATTTAATATTTAAGCCTATAGTATTCCTTCAAAATGAGTACGAACAAATAAATTTTTTTCAATTTAGTTGATTAAATTTATTAAAAATACATATTATAATCACATTTTTTTAAGATAAAATGTCATGATAATAGAGTGAGTAGGAAGAAAACTTTGTCCTTAATCTAATATAATGTGGTTGTCTTTCTCATTTAAGTAATATTAGTTTTATTAGGCACACTGCAGTCTGCACACATGGCTAAATTATCACTCGTCTCCCCAAATTATTACTTTAAAAAAAAAACATAACCCAATTCATGCCTGCATCTCCGTAGATTATTAAAGTAATTAAGATGGAACCAGTTTCAACTTTATTAAAGGGGAAGGACGAAAAGGATCAATATTTAAATTTGCAAAGGGGCTTTTTAAAAGTTGGCTCAACAAAACTATGATTTCGGAAGGGAGAGATGTCCCAAAGTCCAGTCAGGTCCCATGTCATCCAAGATCTTAAAGGTTTTATCCAAATGTAAAATTACTTATTTAGACGTCTACTTTGTAGTTGTACTAAATTGATTTTTGGGGGTATTGAAAGTATGTTAAAAGGATCCTTGGAGTACACACGTATATCAAAAATGGTTCATGTCGACTAGTCCGACATAAATCATTAAATGTGCATATGAATTCATGTGACAACCGATCATCAATTGACATGTGACATAATTGATGAGTCATAACTTAGATGAATGTAAAATTAAAGTTTTATCTCTTTTTTTTTTTTTTTAAGGGTTAAAAATAGGTTATTTTTATCATATGAAGAGCAACCGACTTCTTCATCCATCAAGAGGTAACCTCTTCTCATAAAGAGATAGTTGACTGCACTTTTCATCGATAAGAAAGTCAATCGCGTCCATTTAAGGGGAGGGTGTTGCTCACCCGTTGGAGAGGGGGGGGGGTGTTTAGGGTTTGATTGCCTCCTATAAGGGAAGGTTAGGTGAAGGATGACCTCTATTTTCTTTTTTTAAAAAAAAAAAATTGTGAGTAGAACTGTAATTTTACAAGCTAAGTAATCAACCATGTCACATTTTATACAACAATTAGTTGAAACATAGATCCACGTTTGAATCTAATGGATTTCTATTTAACAGCCGACAACATGGACCCATTCTTTACAGACAGTTTACCCTATAGGGGATCTCTACATTACTTTTAATATCTTCTCATGTATCAATTTGTTACAACTGCAGACCAAATCCGGTTTCGATTCAATTGTGTACACACTGCTTTACCTTTTTCAAATTACTTGACTTTGTCATGGTCTAAGAAGCTCATTGAATTTTTGGGATTTTGGGACGTGGAAAACCATTACTGCCTGTCCTTGTTAGGCGGTGAAATGAAAGATACCGAAGAATAAAATTCCAGGGTGAGAATTGCATTTGGGTAAAGGAAAACATATGGCTGATATTAGAAGACCAACTATTCACCCAAAAAGCAAAAAAAGAAGAAAAAAATACAGAAGACCAACTCACCGCTTTGGGTAGCACGTACAATCATGGTTGAATAATTCCAAATAATTTGAAAGACATTGTTTATGAAGTAAAGTTGCACTATAGGACATAAAACATTACATGAGCATAACATTTTCTTCCAGAAAAAAGACAAAATATTGATCAAGCTGGATCTGCATAAACTTCTACAGCAGATCACAACATCCAGTGGACCAATTCAATAACAGATCAACCAAACCGGCAGGGCTCAATTCAAAAAACCCAGAAGCCCCGCTTATGGAAAACCCAATAATATATATACAGCTAAAAAGCAGAAGCAGCAATTCAAAAATATAGAGCTGCTTGCTTTGCTCCATAGCGTATCTCTAATGAGCTTTTTTTTACTTGACATCTTCAACAAGTCAACAAAGCATCTCCTCTTTGAGTTCCATCTTATTGCCTGCTTTACTCGAGACACCAGAAAAACCTATGCTTTCCATAACCAAATCCTCCACACTTTCTTCCCTGGTGGATGGAAATGGTGAATTTATTGATATTTCATGGATTGATGCTAAACTCATTAGCTCAGATTCATCTAGACCCTTTGCAGGACCAAGACTAGATCGCTCAGTCCCATGCTTTGCCAATGCATCTTTGAATTTCTTGATCTGTAATACAAGAATTTGGACTTAGCATTTGAAATACAAATAACCCTTTTAAAGTTGTGAGAAGTCGAGCAATAAAAAGTTGATTTAATGAAATCTTACAGTTGCATTGGTGCAGCTGAAACTACATACACGACCCTCTGCACCTCTATAGATCCTAAAGAATGGTAGGACATGAATGTGCAGACTGTAACACATAGTTTTGAGCTCCTCATGGTTAACTTTAAGAAAAATTGCATTGGGGTTCAGTTCAGCCAGCTGACAGATCTGACAAACAAAATCCCAATATAATGTTTTTAATAATCAAATTAAATTTATATAAATTTGTGATAGACTTATTCTGAGAAAAAAAAAAGTATTGGATAAATTTCTATCTAGAATACGATTCAAATATACCTTAGGATGGAGAGTTTTGCAACCTCCACAACCAGGTGAGTAGAAGTCAACTATGACCAATCTATCACCAGCATTAGTCAAGGAATCCACAAGTTCTTGCGCCGAATGAATCTCCACCATGTTGGGTTTTAGAGTCTTCTCCCACCATCTCATAGATCGGCTCACACAGATTGATGCTTGTGCCTGAAATCAGATATTGAGCATTAGTTCCCAAAATGCAGTAAGGAACGGCAAATTCCTTCAAAATATAAAACAGCAAAAGCAAAGTATTCACATACACGAACAGAGAAATTTCTGGGGGATTTGGGACTCCAGTCCCCTAGATGCGTTTGATCTGCCATAAGCAGGGGCTTTCCCATAAAATCGACGCCTAAAACGGGTAAAGCTCTTGACTTTGAAGAACCAAAAGAGGGACAAAACCCACGAACCCCTCTGGATTTTGAGCCAAGAATAGTTTCATTCATATTCAAACCATCAAAGTAAAGACAGGTCTTCATTGAACAAGTCATCGTAATATTGTGGCTTACAGCATGAAACAAGCAGAGCCCACTTCACCTTTTGGATCAAACACCAATTTTTGGAATCAATAGCAGTTGGGGTATGAAAAAGTTCAGGCAAAAAAGAAGACCAACTTCAAATTTTCAACCAAACGTGCGCTCTTTGGCTAACAACGTAGTTAGAAGGTTTTGTTTGTCTTTTGAAAGCTTCAAAGGAAGAGAAGTGGGGTTAAAAAGAAAAAGAAAAAGAGAGTGGGTTGGTGGGGGATCTTTTTTATTTGGATTTTACTTTATCCAATTTGTTAATCAAATTTTTTTTTTTCAAAAAAAATTGTTTTGGATAATGAAACGCCGTATTTTAGCAGTGTCTGATATGTAAGTTGACTGGTCCCGTGGTCCGTGTAGAGGATCGAGTTGGCCATGTTTCCTTGATTTTCTATATTACCGAATAATGTTCGGCAGTTGGCAATGTTGTCCCATGAAACCGCTTAACCACGTAGGTGACTGTTTTCCTCTCCAGCTTTCCATTACGTGGACAAGGCCCCAATTCTTAGCAAGAAAACAAAATAGTACGTTAGAAATTATATTTCTATTTCGATGCAATCTCGTTCGGTTGATAGTATTAATCCGTTCTTAAATTTTTTATTTATTTATTTATTTTTTATAATTAGGACGTATTCAAAGATGAATTACTCAAAAAGAAAATTGAGTTTTCGTTTTTCTTTATTCGTCGACCACGATTGCATCTCAACCCGCAATTTTCAACACGTAATTTTAAACAAAATTGCATACTTCGTTTTGTTTAAAAGTACACTTTTAAAAATAACAGTTTAAAAATATAATATATATATAATTTTTAAAATTACAGTTAAATTTAATAAAATAATTTTTGAAGACTTTTTAAACTCTTTGTTTGTCTCTCTTTTCCATTAATTTAGTTCTTTCGAGGAAAAAAAGAGAGAGCCACAAGATGCCTGTGATTGGGGCCGGATTAGAGCTCAATTAATGACAAATCTTGGACGAATCTCAGCATCTTAGAAATACAAGATAAAATAGAAGAGCAAACTAATTATGTGGCCCCTCAACCATATAATAATTGTCTTCTTTTGTTTTTTGTGAAGAATTTTTTTTTTTTTTTTTGAAATGGGGTGAAGAAGTTTTCTTTGGTTTCTTTACGGAAGCACGTCAGTAAGATGAATACCATTAGCCATTAGGGTTATTATATTTTTTTTATTATAAATTTTTTACTAGTTAATGTCATAGTCCACCGTTACTAAATGTAAATTGCCATGTGATAATTTATGAGATACCTACTTTCATTTGAATTTGATTTAGGTGCCCTAAAACAATTATAAAAGATTTCTGTTGTTTCCTCAAGAATTCATATTTGGTTTCACTTTTTCACTTTTTTTTTTAATGAAAATTTTAAAATTAAATATGAACCATTGAAAAAACTACTAGATATTTTTTACATTACCTTAGCCTTTATTTTTAAAAGAAAAAATTCATAAAATGTATATTACCTTATTACTTTGTAGGAAAATTATAGTAAAACTTGTAGTACATCTCAAACTTTTTTTTTTTTTATAGCAATATTTCTTCTTTTTTATTTCTTAAAGGTGAGTAAAAAGAGATCATTCATTTGGAGTTAAATTTTTGGATGTGAATTTTTTTATATTTCATTGATAATAGATTATAAGCAAAAGACTTTTATAATTAATAGTTCTAGCTATCATCAATAGCATAAAGTCAAGATAATATAGCACAATGCTATGAACTTATATAGTCATAAAAAAATTATCTATAACATTATCTTCTGCTCACCCATGTATAATACCGGTTAAAAAAAAGATTTGTTCCGAACAGACTAGATCTAAAACATTGGTAGTCTAATTTCGCATCAAATTTATTTATCTAGTCGTGAGAGATAGTTTCGGACACCGATCTACTCTTCCTTGACCTAAAGGTCAGGAGACTAAAATTGTCCTCACCTTAAAGGCAGGAAAAAAAGAAGCAAAAATAATACAAACAACGAAAATTAAAATCAACAAAAAAAACTCCAAAATACAGCAGCGCCGGTTATGGGCAGATGGAAAGCCGAAAAAAATAGTAAACGGGGGCGTTGAGGGTTAGAGTTGACAGAGGAAAGTAGATCAAGTTTATAACAAATCGATCTAAGAACTAAACTAGCACCGACGAGCAACACGGTGCGGGAGGCGAGCGATGATGTGGCTAAAGTGAATAGCACAGCCAACACAGTAGAGATGACAAGACGCTACATGGAGGAGGAAAATGAACAAGAAAAAAGGAAGACAAGTAGAGGAAGAAGGAGGGAAGAGATCCTTCTTCCTGGTCGTCGCAGGTTTTGAGTTTATTTTCTTTCTTAGTAGAGAGCTTTTTTTTGAAATGAAAACTATTGGTTTCATGCTTTCATTTGGAGTTGAATAAGAATAACAAATATGTAAAATTTATTTGAATACAAAAGTAAATAGCTTGATTCCTTCAAATTAAATGAAAATCAAAGATAAGTTGCTGCTATTATTATTATAGGAATGACATAAATGTTGCTACATGATTAATATATTGACACGTTATTCAAAAAAATTTAAATAATATAAAATTATTGACTCTATTAAATACAATAATATTAAATTTTAATAACAAAATAATTCCTTATTATTTCAATTGTCCAGTGGGAGCACCTGAGGACTAGATAAGAAAAGCTCTTGGGCTTCTCGATGTCAGTTCAAGTTGTTCAACCCTTTTAGGCTTTTTTTTTTTTTTTTTTTTTTAATGGGATGAGATTGGCAGATGAACTGATCGAGCGTGCAGAGAGGCAGCCCACGGGTTTGGAGTTTTATTTTTTAATTTTTTATTTATTTTGGGATGGGATTGGCAGATGAACTGATCGAATGTGCAGAGAGGCAGCCCACGGGTTTGGAGTGTTTTTTTTTATGTGCTCAGATAGATCACCCATTGTTTTGCCAAAACCAAGGGTAAAAGCCATCTTCTAGAACAAAAGTCTACAATATATGATTGGAGGAATAAATTTGTTGTCATTACCTTTTTATTTTCACCACAAAAGTAAAGGTTTTTTTAAACGTGCTAATGCTATGCATTTGATCATCCATAAGTTGTGAGGGATCCAGATCCGGTGCAATGAAACAACCAATACACATAATGCATATAAGGGCAGTCATTTTCACCTATTCTTTGTCCGGACACTTACTCGAACAGGTGGGGCTCAATTCACTGCATTTGATTGACAGTATTAAAAGTTCGAGGGAGTTGAATTTAAGAGCATTCTTATCTTATCCTTTAAACAACCTTTTTTTTTCCTTTTTTTTTTTGTTCCTTTTCTTGGAGAAAAGGGGCGGTTTTCATATAATAAGAAACAAATTAAGAAAAACGCTCTTAAGAGATAATATTATAAATACAATATGAAACTTCCTCAATAAAGATATTGTCCTCCCTAAGAACCAAAGCTTCATTTGCAAGACAACGAGCAGCACCATTGAGATTAGGTCTGACATGGTTCATACTTCATTGATGCATACAGTGCAATAAGTCTCTACTGTCATCAATGAGATGTCCACACTTGCTCCATTAATTTTGCTATTCTTTATTCATAACCTGTACGACTTAGAGAGCATTACCTTATAAAAACCTAATTCTCAAATGAAGTTGACTGCTCTCAATACTACCTTGGCCTTTGCAATAATTGGATCAATAATATGAGCTTTTGAGACTTAAAGAGTATTGCCAACACCTCTCAATTGCTATCTCGAACTATAACACCAATATTTATTTACATATTATTCGTATGATCGTATACACTACTATATTCCAATTGACTTTGACAAAATTGGACGAAGGGCTAACCAACGGAAGTTTCAAGATGGAGTCACGACTACCGTAAGAGTTTTTTTCGAGAGTTAGCACTTGGAAACAACTTTTTTCTTTAAATTATGAAGAACCATGCTTTAAAATCACCCTACGTCTGATTTTCGTTCATCCTTTATATTAAAAAATAAATGCTATAGTGATCCTTCATAATTTATCTCCTCTGATCATTTATCTCTTATTTTATTAATTTCTCTTTCCAAACTCTACTTTGCTTTTAAATTATTATTTCTTTAAGCATAAAAGAGAGAAAAAAAAATGTATCATTCTCCAATTTTTTTTTTAAAAAAGAATTATTCTCCAAATTTTAAAGGGCAGCACCTTAAATCCTTTAAACGATATGCTAGGGTAATCATTCATATCTCCTATATGAAAGATTAATGTTCATCCTTTATATCCCATTATTTTATTGATTTCTCTCTCCTTTAACCTAATAAAAGACCAAACTCCCTCTCATCTCTCTGTGACTCTATGATTGTCCATTCAATTGGACCCATTCTCCAAAATAAAGAATGCAATGTAGAATATTTTTCAAAAGTGCCTCTTTAAAATAGAAAAAAGTAGGATCATTCCTCAAAATTTTAAAGAATCCATTGTTGATGCTCAAAAAGTGGCTCTTCAAGATAGAAAAAGTAGAGTTGTTCTTCAAAATTCGAAGAAAAGTTTAAAGGATCCGACCTGGATGCTATGTTCAACCAGCTCTTCCACCTATGCTGCCATCCAGGTTTAAAGTAAAATACTTCAGAAAGACAAATTATGATAAAAAGCACTACTATTTCTCCTACGAATGATTTTATCATGGTATGATTCTAGTAACTCTGCTAATTATCTTTCTCAATGTTTTCGAAAAAGGGTAAATGCCTAATAGAAAAGCCAGTTGAGATGCCCAAAACCAATGAAAGGAATCCAGACAAAGGCTTTCTCAGCTTTCATGCATAATAAATATGCTGACATGTGTGGGTTTCAGAGGAAAAGTTAAAACACTAAGATGGATTTTTCTTTATTCGTATGTCATCAGTATATTTTTGCGATTACACTTGAATGCACCTTGAATTGGGAAAAAAGGAAAGAAAAGAGAAGAGAAGAACTAAAATTGCTACAAAACTCAGAGGTGACATTGCATCAAGACCTCTAGCATAATTAACACTTGTTATTGCTATGAAAATGACTCAGCGAGAGAACCCTCAGATGAAGAAGCCAAAGCTGCTGCTGCCTCCAATTCCTGCATTGTCAATAGCCTGGTTGAGTGACAAAATTTTGCATTTGAACGAGTCTCAGTGGCTTCTGACTCTGTTAGTGTAAGGGAAAACTCGGTGTTTGTTGCCTCTACAGTTTTATCGATAAATATTGATCTTGACATATAGTCCTTCATGCCGCATATAAATTCCAAATGGCCCCTTGCCTGAACAGAAAATTGATAGCATACTCATCAGTAGAGGTGGCTAATAATGGAAGAAAAAAAATATTTAAAATCAAAAATATAAGAAGTGTTTGGACAGAGCTATCAAGTAAAACCCTCAGATTTCTTCTCAGGTTTAGCTCAGACGGGCTAAATTAGCTATCAAGTTAATCCATCAGAGTAAAATAAAGTTGCTCAGGAAGTCATTGCTTTCTTCCAAGAATCTCAATCCTTATCCAGTTTCTTCATCAACCTGAATTAATTCAAAATATATGAATGATTTCCATATTCAACACAAATGACCAATTGTGTTGAATAACTGTCAACTCAATTATTATTTGTTCAATTCACATATTCTGTCAAATAATTGAGGATAAATTACACTTTGTCCTCATAAACTATCACTTCAGTGTCATTATCCCCACAAAACTTTAACTCATTACAATTAGACCCTATTTCAAAGTTTCGATTTTAGTTTGTCCCCTCCGTCAAAATAAGCATTAATTTGGACAGAAAAATGTGGCATGCTTATGTCACATGCATCGAGTTGTGAAATGACCCAATTCCTCCAGGGCATTTTTTATTTTTTTTCTTTCACATTAAAAGAGAGAGAGAGTTCTGGTTGAGGAGCAGGGCATTCTGGTCATTGGATCACGTCATGGATTGATTTAAACACCAAATTAGATCCACCACAAAATCAAAATCTGGGAATGGTGGTAGAGGAGGAGGAGATGGAGGGTGTGGTGGTGGCAAGAGTGTTAAACAAAACCAATTCCTGCCAATTAGTTAACACTGGATGACCCATCCAGCTACAACATTAGAAGCACTGTTAAGGTGAGGCCTAAATGTAGCTAGGTTATGTAGTTGAACCTCTCTGTAGTAACAACCATTTCTTCCACGTTCATTTCTTTTCTCCAATAAATAATTCATTTGATTACGGTTGCAACTGGGTTAGAATACAAAGCATTAGACTGATTATGAGTGAGGAAAGACCCCATTTGATCACTCTCTCTATATCCACCCAGCAAACCAAGCAATTTCAACCTCACATCATTGTTATTTGTTGAAACTCATTGGAATTCCACGATGAGAGGGTTGAAAACCTTTAAAACCTGTAGCAGCATTGCTAGAACCTTCGTACTCACCATATTTTTCAACATTCCACGGGATATTCCCACCCAAATAATGATCACCAAAGCCAAATCCATCAGGGCCCAACTCAAATGCCCTCATCTTAGTATCATCCCTCTGTTCATCACCGAATGTATTCTATGAAAAGCCTTTAGACAAACCCATGTCATCCACCTGCCTCCCATTGATGCCCAAGTAATGGGTGCTGAGTGTTTGATGCTTGTCCTCCTCAAATGGTGAGTGTGTGGAGATGGAGAGGGTGTTAAACAAACCCATGAAAATTATAAGCTTCAAAACTTATCCAACTACAAAATCCCCAAATAATGTATTGCTGATGAAAGAAAGCATCTGCCACGTATGAGGGACAAGAAAGAGGCGTATTACAAGGTACAAACTAGTACACTGATACGTTAAGAGGAGTGAGGTACAAGAGATGAGGGTTTCAAGTTCACAACCTCAGATGGTGGTGGGGAGGAGGTGTTCATGCACCAGTCCTCAATCCCATCTAGGTGAGGGTATTGTGCAGGGCAACCACAGCAGCGGAGGCAGACAAGCTGGTGATGAAGGGTTTGGTGGTAATGGTGGGGGATCAGTTGGGAGATGAAGAGGTGGCAGTGGTGGGTACGGCGGTTGGAATTTCTTACTGAGTGTTTGGGAGAAGAAGCAAAGAAGGAGAAAGATAAGTAATTTATGCACATGTGTTTGGGGAGTTGGGGGGGGGCGGGGGGGGCACGGGACCTGCTAAGGCATGTTTTCTTAGGGAAAAGGTAAACTGAAACCAAAATTTCGAAATACAACCCAAGGTATAATGAATTAAAGTTTGTGGGAGTAAGTGACGCATGGGTGGTAGTTTGTGGGGGCAAAGTATTTTACAATAGACTGCATCACACAACAACTATTTCCAAGGTGAAAATGCTTTTCTAGTTCTCAGTTTCATTCAATACTTGTCCTATTAATTATTTTCCAATATTTACATACTTATCTGAACAACATTGAAGTTCAAGCAATTCTAATTTTGAATAATCTTAAGTCTCAAATTAATCAATGAACTGAACCCAAGACCAAGGGTTGATGTTTGAAAACAAATCGTGAAAAGTTCCTCCATTATCCCCTCTGTTACGCCTCCTCAAAATAGGGCTACATTAGTAGTCACATTATATGCTACAGATGCAAACAATATCCTCGCCAGACAAGATAAATAGATAAAAACCTCTAATCAGATGTCAAAGATCAAATAGAAACCAAACTATATTTTTCAACATCACATGTTTTACTTTTACCTGTTCTTTTGACTCATCACTGGCTATGTTTACTAGGGTTCTTTTTTCCAATGATGGTGTGACGATGTGTTATATTTAGAACGGATATAAATAAAAGATACTGACATGAGAACAAATGCAATAAAAAGGAGAAAACATATATAATTGGAGAAATCATTAACATTACCAGTCGATATTCAGGAGCCCTTACAGGAAGTTTCAGGTAAGCCATGTTCCTGACCTCATAGTCCCATAAAAAAGATGTGTGGTGGATCCACCGGTTTTTAATAATGGATTGAGCATTTCCACCAAACTTGCGGTTACCGAAAACATAATCTGAAATCAGATGAGAAAAAAAGTATACATTCACAGTTTCCTTACTTCTCCATATGAATTCCTTAGGTTATATATAAAACCTAAAGGAAAAATATGAAGTAAGTGTCATAGAGCAGTTTCATCAACAAGAATTATAAAATTGTGAACCAAAAAAAAAAAACATGAAACTTCTACTGCATTATAAAATGATAAGAAAAAGAGAAAAAGAAGAGAGATATCATGGATTGTCACTATAGTTAACAAATTGGTATATACAACGTAGTTACTACAGTTTAACCACACCATGTTTGTTAAAATCAGCGAATAAAAAGCTTTTTCTTTCTTTGTTTTTTTTTTTTTTAAATTTTTAAATTTTTTTTTTTATTGAAGTTAGAAGTATGGCAATTTAAATCCTGGACTCATTGAGTGTGGCGATGCATCTAGTCCTTAAATCATAGGACTAAGAAAACTGGGGGATTGTCATATCCTTCAGATTCCCTCACTATGTTCTAGAAAAAATTAGGTCAAATGCCTCACTCATTAAAATCTATTATGAACTGAAAAATGATTTAAGAAAAGTATAAAGGAATGTCCTATATCCACACCCATGTTGTCCATTCACATATGCATTTTAACATATCTAGGAAGAATTAACACTGGAAAATTTGCCTTTTACTCAGTAAACCATCACACCCTCCATTTTATCCAATTGTTCAGATTTCAAATTGACATAAGCAGGTATCACTGCAGCAGGTGGATTAGTGATAAATGCACTCTTTTTCCTTGCCACTCAATTTTCAAATCCCGCTACACTTATATTACAATGAGGTGGTACCTAACACTATAGGGACTACAAATGCCTTGCTTACGCATCATTGGGAGGTACATTAACATGTCCTTTTCAGGGATGCCTTCTTATGGCCCCAGGTAGGAGGTGTCACCATCACCTCCTATGCTCTTTCTTGCATTAGAAAATAATAATAATTCAAGTAACCAAGTTCATTGTGAGACTCTGAACTTGAGCCCGGTTCAAGACAAGCGTTGTTTTGTCTTAGATGTAGGAAGTTATCTTAAATATAACTTTGACATATGCACGTATGTGTGCACGCAAACACATTACATCCACATCCACCTTAAAACACAGATATAGAAGTTATTCATAATACTAGCCCCTTTCAAAATGGGATTGGGATGTTCATACATTGTCAAGACTACTTTCGGAACAATAGGGATAAGTACCATGGTAATCAGCATAACGACAATATAGATTTGGTAGTTGACATGATACCAAAGAAAACCATCCAGTCAGAACATTCTGGCTACTATTGTACCATGACCTCAAAAGGTATATATGCTAGACCCTCTATGAATAACCAGTAGTCCGGTGAGTTCAGGAGAAAGAGAAAGCCGTTTCATATCCATGAAAAGAAGCACAAATCAATTGCAATTCAAAACAGCACGCATCTATAAGATCATCAGAATCAAATTTAAAAATATCCACTAAGTGAAGGTTTCAATGCAAGTACCATTTTCACGAAGGTGGAAATCCCCAATTCCTTGGAAAACTTTGTTGTACAAAAGGCTGCTCCAAGACATAATAGGTTTAGGATATGGTTGTAGGCCAGCAACAGCATCTTTGTTGCATATGAAAGTGACAAATACAGTGCCAGGATCGACAACTACTGTACCTCCACCGGTAAACCTTCTAATGACTGGAATCTGATCACATAACACAGATTCAATTTCGAGAAGTTCTGCAGGCTTCCTAAGAAAAATATTCATGGAATCCTCTATGAGTCAGTCATGTCCGATGTAAAAGAACATATAGAACCACAAGCCCAAGAGAAGAACATGTCCACGGAACTTTGGCAGTGCAGACACACTATATAACCAGGAAATGGTCCTCACATACATGACAAAATTAGAAAAATGTGACAATTAAAGTTAATCATATAATTCAAAGGCATATAAAGCTTGAATGCACCCTGATCAAGCAATCATTATCATGCTGAGCAGTAATATTTCTTTCTAGCTAATCCTTCAAAACCCCAAATTACATAAACTCAACTCGACTTAACTCAACTAAGCCTTAAACCCAATGGGTCAGATCAGCTCTTTCAAATATATATTTTCACCTATTCTGATGTATCTAAGATGAAACACTCCATAACATCCTCGTTTATCATATCCTTATCCACTACTTGTACCCGCGTTATCAGAGTCGCTATGTCAACTCACAAAGGTAGGTTTGTGATTTGTGAACCCAATTCAAAAACTTTCCAAGCAAAGTGAACAAACATAGAGTTCAAACATCGCATTGAACTTGAATTAGTCCATTTGGGTTTCTGCAACAACTTCAGTCCACCTAATTTCTTAACTTTTATTTAAATATATGATCTTTCAGCTAATAACTTAAATCAAATTACTCAACATTGACAAATTAACAAGCAAAAAAATACATCGAAGTAAAATCCCATTTGAAAGTGAGTAAAAAAGTTCGTGTTTTTTTCTTTATTTACCCTGAGACGCCCATGACAATAGCGGGTCGATCGGTTCCATCGTTGATGATGCACCAATTCTCCGACGACGTGCGGAGCAGCCGCTCCTCCAAATGCAATTGCTGCAGAATAGGCAGTCCTCTGAACCTGACAAGATTCATCAGAGGAAGCCCGAGTTTGTGGGCTTGAGGTACAGCCATGGCGAAGCCAGTATCAGGCCTCACCCTAATTCACAAATCGCACCCTACACACACGCAAATGCACCAAAATTTTTATTTTTATTTTTTAAAAAAACCTACCCATCTCAAATGAAACTTAGAATATTTATTTTATTCTCAAGATTTTATTTTATTTTATTTAATATAATCATATTATTTAAAATTTTAAAATAATACGATAATATATTTATTATATGACAACATATATATTATTAGGAGTTGTGCTACACGTCGGTCTAAGACAGACATGTAGCATCCGCATACCCTTACTCTTGTGATGATATATATGAATGTTTTTGTTTTTTAAAAAAATAAATCCGCATACACTAAACGTCATATTATTAGATCTATAAATCTAATTTAGACCATAAAATATTAGAGAAATAGACACTCAAAGTACAATCTAATAATACTGTGTATTGATTTTTGTTTTGTTTTTTATTTATTTCATTGAATTAGTTAGTGACCAAACATAAAATTGGGGGTTTCCCCATTGAAATTTATGATTATGGTGCTGGACTTGACTAGTGCATGATTCTCTGGTACTCTGTAATTAAATGGGCTAAGTTCTAATTAGTGCGATTCTCACATGTTTATTGGTCTGAATTCACACAACTCTAGCAAAATTGATTTTTTTTTCCCTTTATTTAATGGATTAATCGAATTTTCGAATAACATTAATTTGGTAGTTTTCATATTTTCCTCCTCAAATATGGAAGTGAATTGGAGAAATATGTTAATATTTGCCTATTTGGGGCTTCAATCAATCTCCATGATCTTATGAGTAAACACGGGGTAATACACATCCAAGGACGGAAGGATCTGGATCTCTCCATTTTAATTTATTATAATATTACTACTCGTATAACACTAATCGGATACTTTTCATTTCCTTTAAAATGAATAAATCCTTTTTCCGAACAGGGGGTGTGAGTTTGCGTCCTACCCATGCGGGCCCCTATTTGTCACTTAGAGCTTATGCAAGGCAAAACTATGTATAATGGCCACCCCACCATTCCCTGATAATGGGAGGAAGGCTTCTTCTCTCTCTCTCTCTCTCTCTCTCTCTCTATATATATATATATATATATATATATTAGAATTCCAGCTACTTTTAAAGTTCGCACTTGTAAAATCTCTCATGGAACCATCTCGCATTTGGGATGAAGCATGCCGGGTTGATTTACTGGGTTATATTATTTATTCGGCGTGCTTAATTTTTTTTTTTTTTTTTAATCTGGATCGAAAGTGAGCAAATATATTAAAAGAAAACACATATATACAAGAAATTCAAGGAGAACACAAAAAAGTTAAAAAAAGAAAAGAGGTAGACGTCTCGAGCATTGCAAGGGGAATAATAATTTCTTCCAACTCAAGTTAAAGGATATTTCATCCAACCCACATTAATACATGACAAATTTCATCTATTAATATTGGGTTTCTCAAAACTCAATAGTCATTAACTCTCATTCTACTACTTAAAAACCCAAATATTTTAAAAAGCCTTTTTTTCAAATGTTTGGTTCCTCAACATTAAGGAACCTAATGTTGATAGATAACACTTGTCATATATCAGTGTGGGTTGGATGAAATATCCTCTAACTTAGATCGGATGAAATTTCTATCCTGGCAAGGGAGCTGACGCCAGAGCCATAAATATGAAATGAACTCTAAGCCTCTATTTCGGCTTTCTAGTTAGCACGAAATCATATGTTTCTTTATTTTTCATTAAAATCATTAAAGAGAAACAATACAACAAGGCCCTAGCCTTACGGTGATTTTGAGGTATGCAGATGTCTAGAGGAGATCAGAAAGGAACTGCGTGCTCACACACACCGAAAAAAAAAGGGCAAAAAAAAAAAAGGAGATCAGAAAGGAACTGCGTGCTCACACACACCGAAAAAAAAAGGAAAAAAAAAAAAAAGGAAATCAGCAGAAGCTGTGCTCCACAAGTTGAACAAATTCTTTGAAATCTAACCGTCCATCGCCATTGTGGTCAAAGACTGTGATCATCCTTTGGCAATCGACTTCCAAAGGCTCCATGAGGCCCAATGAGCATAGAACTTTTCCCAACTCCCCTGCATCGATGAACCCATCACTGTTCTGATCGAACATATCAAAAGCTTCTTTGAGTTCTTCTAGGCTTGGCTCATCCTCCTCGAACAGCCTTGCAATCTCATCATCATCATAGTTTTCATCACATAAGTTTCCCAGTTTCTCCATAATCGTTTTCACTTCTCCGACAGAAAGCTTGTTGTTATGATGATGATGATCATCATCTATATTTTCCATTTTCTCTTCTCTGATCTTCTTATCAGCCACATTTTGATCTGTACAACTACAACAAAGTTTGTGGAATATTGGAGCTTCTGGATACGTGGCCCAAATCTTCCATGCATGTTGAACAAGGCATATGAACATGTGGAGTGTACACCGAAAACTTGAGTAAAAGTCTCTCAGAATAACGGCCCAGTTAAGTACGTTCAGAAATAAGAGAATGCAACCAAGTGTAATGGCGCTGGCAGATTTATCCGATTCCCCTGTCTTCTCCATTTTAATTAACTGGAAATGTTGGTAGACAATTGAATTGGTCGTCTAGATTGGTTTACTCAAGTACTAGTGAAGGGTGCTTTTTATATATGATCCAGTTAGGTGCCGAAGCTTTCTTGGAAAGGTTGGCGAAATTTAATTACAACAACCCCTCAGTTTCCACAAAATTATTTGTGGCCGAACTTTAACGCCAATGGATGCACCTTTACACTTTCGAGACACTCTTCACACTCATTTTATTTTTACACCTGTCGGAAAAAGATGAAACTAAGAATTTAACTTTAAGGAAGTCAAATTGAATTAATTTTTTGTTTGAAGGGCCAAAGTTAAAAAAATATCTAAAACGTTTTTTTTTATTTATTTTTTTATCAAATTTAGAGGATAATTTTTTTTTTTTTTCAATTGTTTTTGGAGGGGATAGAGGGGGCCATGACCAACATAAGTCCCCTCTCTAGCTCCATTTTTAAGTGGTTTAAAGCACTAGCAGTTAACTTTTTTAAAATTTTCTTTAAGAATCAAACTACTTTTGGCTTTTATATTTAAATAAACTTTATAATAGTTTTTCTTATTATTTCTTTATATAATTTATAACATATTTTTAAATTAAATGCTAAAGAAAAGAGAGATGATAAGATATTTCAATATTGTTTCAAACAAATGTTAGAGGTAAGAGAGAGAAAAAAGAAAAAAAAATTATATTAAAACTTTGCTTTCTTTGATTTAGGGTACAACTCTTTGTTCCATTAGTTTAGGGAATAATAAGAGAATCTGTTTCAATGGGTTTTTTTTTAGAGTTTTTCTTAGAACACTACCAACAACTTCCCTTAAACCCCATTTCCTTTCATACTGTAGGAAAAACTATTAAAAAAAATCTCTACAATAGCTTTTTTAAACTATAGAAACACCAAGGAAATCAAAAGCTGTTCCCTTCATCTAGGAAACTAAAAGTGGTTATCTTAACATTATTTTAATATAAAAGTCTTTTTCTTTCCTCTAATATTTATTTTAAACAATTTTTAATTAGCTTTCTTTTTCCTCTCTATTTCTCTAGCATTTAATTTAAATAATATTTAAATAGTATAACGAAATGATAAAGAAAACTGTTGTAGAGTTTATTTAAATAGGAAATGAAAAAGTAGTTTGATATCCTACACTATGGAATCTGGCTCCCTACTTTTATTCTCTATTTTGAGGATAAAATCACTTTTCATTATTTTAGAGAGTCACTTTTTCTAAACACCTACATCCGGCTTCTTAAACTAGGGATCTACCTTAACTTTTTCATTTAAATATAATATTAATCTCAATCAAATTCTTCACATTCAACCTCAATCAAAGATAAATAAAAGAAAAAAAAAATAAAGAAAATTAGAAAAAGCAAAAAGTTGGATAGAGGAATTAATATTTTATTAGAAAAATGAAGAGTAAGGAGCTTTTTTCCTCAAAGTAGGAAGTTGGATGTGAGCAATAAAATGATTCAAAATTAATTTTGGCTTTTTAAAGTAAATAAATCATTATAGTAGGGAGTCGGATGAGAATGCTTTAAGGAAAGATACTATTAGTGCTCTGAAGATTATTTGAATATAGATGCAAAAAATAATTTGATTCCATACATTAAAATCTAAAAAAAGCTATTGCTAATGTTTTAATCCAACTGTCATTTAAATAAATAAGTGTAAAAGTAGCATTAAACATTTAAAAAACTTTTAAAAGGTAGCGTGTCATGGCAACTTCTAGGTAATTCAAATGGAGAAATGCATGACGACTTTTGAGTTTACTTACAAAAGAAGGATTCGAGAAGTCGTTGGAGTACATCAGAAGGGATAACGCTGAAATTACAGAGAAATTTCGGATTCGGTGTGGAGGAAGGTAGACGGAAGACTTGAGACTTTGGGGTGCAGTACGGTAAAACGACAGGATAAGATTAAGGATCCTTCAAAAAGGGGTTTTCAAAGTCTTCACTTTCGTTTCATGAACGGGAAACGTGATACAAGCTAATCCAAACGGTATTAAAAAAATTGTGATTCACGTAATAAGAAGTAGCATTTGCATAATTGTGATTATCTGATATGGTAAGATACTTATTTTTTTATATGTAAATCATTGTGTTTCTCTCTTTTTTATTTTATTTTATTTTATTTTATTTTATTCTGCTATTTAAATTTTTTTTTTTTCATTTGATTGTGTTTTTCGGACCAGTCATTGGTACAATAATTTCGAGTTTACGGCAGTTGATGTAGTTGGCAACTGTAAATTTTTTAAAATTTATTTTTTGATTTCTCTCTCTCCTCTACGGCATGAGTCCATGATGAATTGGGTGAGAAAAGAGAGAATATGAGATAAAATAAAAAGGATGAATGTAAACATATTAAAAAATATATATATTATTTTAAGAAAGTGAAGAAAGATTTAAAAAGTGAAATGTATAATATTATAAAATAAGAAAAAAAAAGAGAAAAGAGAGTAATTATAATAATAATTAAAAAAAAAAAAACAGAATATTTAAATCCACAATCACAGCCCGTGCTACTTCAACATGGACCACACCACAAAGAAAGCAATTTGGGCTGTCCAATTGGGGATTTGTTTATAATAATTCGCCCATTCTGATGTGACATCTTTTGAACTCATATCACCCAACATCTTTGGATCCGTGTTCAACATTGTCTCCCCTTCTTTACTCACAAAAAAAGAAACACGTAGTCTCCCTTCTTCAACCCCATCTAGGGGTTGTTATTACTTTTACCTATTCGTGTAGAATTAAAGGGTCTATTAAGAGTTCTAAAAAAAAAATAAAAAAGGTCCTATTGAGAGTTATTTTTTTGCCTCTTCGAATAAGATGGAAGGATTTTTGAAAGGTCATGTTTTTGTTTGTTTGGATAAGATTGAAAGGTTTTTTAAGGATCATGCTTCTACTCGTGTCCGTTTTATTGGGGTTTTGGCCTTTTAAGTAGGATTGAAGGGTTTCGCAAAGGTCATATCCATCATATCCTCTGTTTTGATGCTTATATCATTTTATACAGCTCATTTCTTAGCTTTTGCATAAGGTTTAAAGGACCGAAACTTTCTTGACTCCTTTTAGGTCATTAACACACATATTTTATGTTTGTTATTTTTAGATTCGATGTTTTTCTTCGTTTGTATTTATTGTTGGAAAGCCTACCCCTCTTGAACTTTTTGTTTCTTTTAACCCTTTTTCCTTTTTTTGAATGATGTACACCAAATAATAATAATAATAATAATAAATTGTATTTTTCTTATGAATATAAGATTTTGTTAAAACATTAATTAAATAATTAAATTTATAATTTTTTTATTAATTAAAATTTTAAAATAATTGATAATTTCACATACTATTAGATTAATGGTCCTTATCCCCAAAAAGTGATAACTTTCTTATCTTAACTTAAGAGCATCTTCATTCTCTAAAATCTCTGTATTGTAACCGTCAAAAAACATAAATAAAAAAGCCTTTATATTGTATATATTTAATTAATATGAAACAAAAATTATGTCCAACAGCTTGTATTTTCTTTATTTAAAACACATATTTTACTTTTTGATTACAGACAAGCACTATAGCTTATATATTCTTTTTTAATCATTTCTCACCCTTTTTTTGTTTTGCTAAATCATTTTTCTTTTTTCTCTCATGATGGTTTAAGAAAACAATTAAAAAAATAATAAAAAATATATTTAAAGAAAATAGAGAATGAAATATAAAATATGTTAGAATTTATATTGAAAAAGTAGTATATAGGGTATAAAATTATGTTTTTTAATTAGTTAAAACACATAATATTGCTAGAAATGCTCTAACAAGTGAACAATTTTGGTAATAGTATCATCATCTGTTCAAACAAAAAATATTATGATATATAAAAATAGAAATAAAAACTAGAATAAAAATATTAAAAATTTAGATATCAAATTAAGTTAGAAGTTGAGAAAATTATGAATATCAATATACGTCTTGGATGTAATGTTTTTGGACATTTGGGTCATCGTTAAGAGTAATGCTATATGCAAGATTCTTATCCTCCTAAATGTGACATGACTTTTAAAATTACCATTTGATCAAATTCCAATAATAATTCATCCCAAATTCAATCGTACTTTTAAAAAAGAAGAATATAAAAAAAAAACCTTTCATACTAACAGCTAATTTTAAAAAAGCTCCCTAAATTAACAAGTGGTAGATGTTAACTCCCAAACTACCAATATTATATAAAAAGGCCTTGTCGTTAGCATCTTCCATCAAGTTGGATGGAAAAAAGACCATGTGACGTGCACGTGACAAATCTCAACCAAATCTTCCCATTTTACCCTTCGTTGGACACCGTGAAATTCCAACAACTTTATTGATCCTTTATAATCCATTCATTGTCTGCATCTTCAACCTATCGTAGAAACTAATAGATCCATCCTTTGTCTTTGAGCTTTTTTATTTATTTTATTTTATTTTTATTTTTTTCTATTCCTTTTGTCTTCGAGCTTGTGTCGCCAGTTCTAGCAACAACGAAGTCTACGGTTTCAAGTGCAGTGGACGAGGAAGGCGAATAAGTCAATGTTGGTGGAGATGCAGAAAATTATTCTTCCCCAGCAGCCAAAACCCGATCTCCTAGAAAGAAATGATTATTTAGAAGCACCGATCCGAATATCATGGACTGCAGACTATTATGGTAGAAGATTTATTGGATGTGCTAATTACAAGGTAAGTAAATTGTAATGCCCTGCCTTTACTTATTGAAAGACGAAAGTGGAAATCTCCAATTGCCACTAAGCACTACTATCTAAACCTCAATATCATCATAGATCATAAATCTCACAGCGGAATATATTTTTTTTTTTAAATACATAACCCGTACAAAACACGTAAGAGCTGAATATAACACATTTATATTAAACAGATTCTTACATTGTATTTTACATGATAACTATCAACAATAATCAAAAGTGCCACAGGTGGCACACCATTAACAATTATACATTAAAAGTAATTTACACCATTTAGCTATATAAACATCCTCAGGCGACTACTATCCACAGAATATATCATAACAAAACAGAGGCGACAGATTGCCCCATCTATAATACGACAGACGGGCATATGGATCATCATCATTCTCCTTTTCATCTGCATTAACATCTATGTAATTGTGAATTAATGAGTCCACAAACTTAGCAAGTATAAGAATTACTGATCTTTTCAATATGAGCTATCTTTTTCCGAAAATTCTCTAACATGGTGATTATATTAACAACTACATTAAGTTTTTCTAAAATAATCATTCAATGAAATTTATAGCTGATAAGATAAGCACTGTAGAGTTTGTTTAATAATACATGATAAAATTCTCTTATTTTCTTCTTGACAAGTCTATATATATATAGCTTTATACTTATATCTATATACAGGTTACTTGCATCTCATATCCTGCATATGTATATAATTATAAAGAAATGAAATAATTCAATAATCACAAAACATATAAATTACAATATTTATTATATGCAATGCAATCTTTTCTCGTTTCCTCTATGAGTCTTGACCCCTTCGGCTTTCTAAAAGACTTTAACCCTTCGTTTACCTCGTTTAGGACACACACTGGCTCCTCGATTAACATCTTTGCATGTAGTCTTTCTAGTTTCTTATTTAACTTGGAACTCTCTATAAACTTCCACAGTTAACATAAGAACACCTTTTAGTTTCATATTTAACTTAAGAAAACCTTTGATTTCTTATTTAACTTGGAACTCTCTCTTAACTTCCACAGTTAACATAAGAACACCTTCTGATTTTTCAAGTTTTAACATATCTTATTCTCATTGGTCAAAAGTATGCAATAACATGTCATCTTTAAAATCATACTTTTGTTCTCACAATCATCTTCTTTCATTTCACAACTTATTCAACACATGTAAAAATAATAAAAAACATATAATCATGTTATTCATAAAATACTCAAGCTCATGTAATATAACAATTATCAAAACATAGTATTTTTGCTTAGTAAGTAAAATACTTACCTTTTCGTAGTCTGCTTAGAAACTCTTCTTGTCCTTAATAAATTTACTGCAATTAATTGCGCCCACGCATGACGGNGAAAACCTTTGATTTCTTATTTAACTTGGAACTCTCTCTTAACTTCCACAGTTAACATAAGAACACCTTCTGATTTTTCAAGTTTTAACATATCTTATTCTCATTGATCAAAAGTATGCAATAACATGTCATCTTTAAAATCATACTTTTGTTCTCACAATCATCTTCTTTCATTTCACAACTTATTCAACACATGTAAAAATAATAAAAAACATATAATCATGTTATTCATAAAATACTCAAGCTCATGTAATATAACAATTATCAAAACATAGTATTTTTGCTTAGTAAGTAAAATACTTACTTTTCGTAGTCTGCTTAGAAACTCTTCTTGTCCTTAATAAATTTACTGCAATTAATTGCGCCCATGCATGACGGTTTATTAATCTAAAACTATTTTTAAAAACTAATATCTAAACTATTGATTATTTTTCTTATACTCTGTCCAAAAATGGATAGCATAACGACATATACCTAAAATATTATAATGTCACTCGGGCATTATAACGACATGTTTACAATGTTATAATACAACTTGGAGATTATAACAGTATATCTCAAATGCCATAATACAACTTGGGCATTATAACGGCATATCTAAAATATTATAATACAACTTGGGCATTGTAACAGCATATCTAAAATATTATAATACAACTTGGGCATTATATCGGCATATCTAAAATTTCTAACATTATTTGGGCATTACAACGGTACTATGGTAAAATACTTAATATTATTTAGGCAGCACAACGACGCATTTGTAATATTTAAAAAATGATGATTGAGTATAATATCATTCCTTGAGATATTCAATCACACTTTCCCAAATAATTTAGATATTATAATAATATAATTTTAATTTTAATAACTAAAATTAACAAAAACTAGGGATAAAAGAATTATACCTAGCATTCCCAATTAAGCTCCAAAACTTGAAGACTTAAACTATTTTATTTTTTTCTTCCTATAACTACGGCACGTACACGAGAGAGAGATTGAGGAAATTTTTTTGAATAGAAATTCACTGCAGGGTCACACTATTTATAGTTGAAGGTATATGACACAACTGAAATTTTTGTAAACCAAAAACCAAGCAGTGTTAACTTTTGGGACATACACGTATACACTGTAGTGACTCACAAAATTACGACGCCCCATTTCCTCCTACCAAAATTACTTCAATTTTTTTAATTCTTGCCGTAGCCGAACTGTAGGGCATTACAAAATTTTATGTATGGGAAAATTCTAGAGCTAACGTGATTATGCTGCAATCCATAAAAGAATGACAACTCGGTCACACAACTAAAGAGAATTACTGCAAGTCAAATAAAGTAGGCGTGAATAATATTCCAGAATTATTTAGAATTTATTGTAGCTCATTAAGGTGGTGAACCACCTTTGGAACACACTTGAACAAACTACAGTTTATCAGACTAAGCATGAACATTTTCTAGCTTTTTTTTTTTTTTCCTTTTACTTTTGCTGCAGCCGAACTGCAGCTTATAAGGTAACCTATTTCCATTCATGCTCTAGCATTCACGTGAATGCTAGAGATTTACTAAAAATATTATATATATTATTATTATTATTATTATTATTATTATTATTATTATTATTATTATTACTCATCTATATATATATAACTCTTAAAAGCTTCCAAAGTTCCAAACAATTTTATTTCTCTTTGAACCTAATTTAAATTAATCACCTCTCAATTAAAACTAAGAACATAAACATCAAATATATTTGGAAATCTTAATATCACAATTTACACCAAAGTGTTTTTAATCGTCCTAATTAAGTCCTTAGGTGTTACATAGATAGTGTTAATTTTTTGGGTTTGTTATTAAGTTTTGGGATTAATTATTTGTCAGTATTAGGGATTATGCGAAATTAGTGATTTTGTGAATGAAAATAGTTGATTTCACGATTGCATAATTCATAATTTTCCATAAATTATGAGTTATGTAAAATTAGAGATAATGTGAAATACGGATTTCTGCGTAGTTAGGGTTTTCTCACTATATGTGCACAAATTGGTGATCGTAGTTATGATTATTTTCTTTGAGTTGATAAAGAAGTGTCTGACCATTGTACAAGGGTCATGTCGAGGTTAAAAACGAAGGAAGATACACTCGACAAAGAAGCTAAGCTCTGTGTGGCAAAGTTTGATTCTGAAATATCCGAATACAAGAACACAGTGAAGATTGAATTGGCCAGAATAAGACTGAAATTAGATGATAAAAAGGGTAAATTGAATGCCCTAGAGAAGACCTTGAGGATGGCATTGGCCACTTGTTTGATTTTAGCTGTATTGTTGCTTTTGTATGGCGGTATTACGAGGGAGAAAGGTTATTACACATTTGGTAGGACTATGTTGCCATGAAGGTTTTATTTCATGTTAATGGTTTGTGATGTCAGCGAAGGGCAAGGAACAAGTTTGTTGTAATGTAAATTTGACATCTGTTTTGTATGTTGAAAAAACTATATGCAAATTATCCTTAATCTTGTTTTCAAAATCCCGATTCATGTCTTTAAGTTGCTTATAGTTTATTGACTTGATTAATGTTGACATGAAGTCATATATTTTATGAAATTACATAGTCCATTTGAAATTACAGTTTAGTGATTCATGTCACTAGGTTGTTTACAGTTTTACAACCTTGCTCAAAAATCACCTTCATTTGTCCAAATGATTTCAGCAGACATTAAATAATTAGGGACTGAAAAAATAACAAATACTACAAAAAAAAACATGGTCATCACTCTTTTTTGGCATATAATCTGAATCTGCCAAATACATACAACCTTTGAAAAATGTTGGATTTGAAATCCAAATCCAAATTCAAAACATGATAAATCAAAATCAAAATCCATACATATAGCACTCTAGAAATTTTAGAAATAGTAAATCTAATTTTATTGTATGTTTTAATTGCTAATAGTATTCACTACTTGAAACAGTATCTATTTATATTTGTTTATTTTATTAAATTTGATTAATGGTCCAATGGACTTAGAAGTAACCTTTTATATTAAAAACTCATCCTTGTAATCCTTCCTTTATAACAAACATTACTGCACAGAAGAAACACTCTTCTAAAAACGTAACAGCTCATTTTATGGTCTGAGGTCCAACTAAGAGTAAACCAGCAGAGTTGATACACTGTACTCCGAAGCCAATCACCACGCATCCCGCTAATTGTTTTCCTTTGCCATGTTCATTTTTCCCTTGACATGCACTGAGCAAATCTCTCGACAATGTCGAGAACCCATTGGAGAAGCAGATCAATTCTCTTCTATTTAAGGACCCACGCTGACCCCCAATTCTTCACAACTCACTCTTCACAAATCACAAGTCAAGCAAATGACAAGAAACCAGTGAGCTTGCAACTCTGGTAAATTCCCTCACTCCTCTCTCTCTTTCTCTTCGACATTTCGTGGTGTTTCACTTATTTAAGTCTAATAATCTGATTCAGAATTCTGCTAACTAAGACTGAAAAGGCGGGCGGTTATTAATCGCCCACTAACTGCTCTAAACCGCTAACCGTTAAACCGCTTAACCGCTTTTAAAGGTGGTTGAAAAAAATCGCTAACCGCCTTAGGCGGGGCGGTTATATATATATATATATATACACAAGACGTGAAGGGCAGCCTTCACGTCAAGTATAAATTTGCCTTGGGCTGGGGGTGTCTAGGGCTGTCAAAACGGGTTAACGGGTCGTGTTCGGGTTGACCCGCGCTTGACCCGTTAACCCGTTAAGGGTAAACCTGGACACGACCCGTTTAATAAACGAGTCACCGAAACACGACCCGTTTAATGAACAGGTCACTCGACACGACCCGACAACCCGTTTAGTTGTCGGGTCGTGCCTCCCGGGTCGGGTTTTACTGGACCCGACCGACCCGAATGAAGGAAAAAAATGAAAAACAAAAAATCAGCCAGACTTTGATTTCTGAAGACTGAAACCGTGAAAGGTGATCAAGGCCGTGGGAGATGAACGAACCCGGTGTGTCTGTGAAACTGGCGTGTCTGAGAGAGAGGAGCGGCGTGTCTGAGTGAGAGAAACCGGCGTGTCTGAGAGAGAGGAGCGGCGTGTATGAGAAATTGATTTGTCTCCTACGGCAGTGGAGAACGCGTAGGTGGAGGATCTGACGGCAGCGGAGAACGGCGTGGGTCTTCGGAGGATTTGACTGTGAGAGACTCAGAGACAGACGGAGATCGAGAGAGAGAGAGCTGAGTGAGCTTGGCTACCTCTGCAGAGATGAAAGAGGGGGATGATCGAGAGAGAGAGACCTGAGTTGAGGAGTGAGGGCCAGACTCGCCAGAGGAAATCTCCTTTGCACTGCTGCGGTGTGTGGTCCTGCGAGAGAGAGAGAGCTTAGATATTAGATAAGATAATTACTTAATTAGGCTGTGAAAAACTGAAACGCACGGTGAAACCAAACTGGTGCGTTTCAGTTTCTTTTTTTTTTTTTTAACGGGTTACCGGGTCACCCGGCGGGTTGACCCGTCTAACCCGGTAATTTACCGGGTCAACCCGTTTGACCCGGTAACCCGATAAGCTAAACCTAAACCCGAAAAATTCGTGTCGGGTTCGCGTGTCGTATCAAAAATTGCCACCCCTAGGGGTGTCAGCGCACACCCCCAAACCCAAGGCAAAATTGTGTCAAAAACATATTTTATATATTAGATTTTGGAACTAATCTAAGGCAACATTTAAATTTACTAACTCAGCTTACAAAACGCAACACTAAAACAAATAAAACGCAAGTCAACTTTTTATTTAAACTTTGGTAGATTCCAGCACATGTCTCAAGTTGCGCCAGCCTATTAACCTCGAGCCATGTGTTGCACGCGTCCCTCCAACCAAAGCTCTCCACTTCCCCATGTGCTTCGGCCTTCAATCGAGACATATCCCTTTCTCCTTCTACAATCTTCTCATCTTTCTTCCTCCTTTGTTGCAATACCCACACATATGTCTCATCTTTCTCGTCCCTTTCTTTTCTTTTTGCAACATATATTCACTGCTTCCTCTATGCTTGCTGGAATAGGCTATTGGAATGGTTGTTGCTGGATTGCAGTTCAGTAAGCTTATGCTTTTTTGTACAGGCATTTGATTGGGTTCTTCTTGTTCCTTTCCCTGACCATATATATTGCAATGAAGGATCCAAAGGTTGTAGATCTTCCCTCTCTACAACATTTTCCAGATGTGCTGAAAAAGGCCGACCTACAGAAATTGAATGCAGAACTCTTGGCATCCCTCATTTCCTTGCCCAACATGTCTGATCTACACAGACTTAGGTAGATTTTTTTTTTTAGCAAAAGAAAAAAAAAACGGTTATAGCGGAGCGGTTATAGGTTTAAATAACTGCTAACCGGCAGTTATTTTATAACCGCTAACAGCTTAAGGCGGTGCGGAGGTGGTTTGCAAATTAGACTAACCGCCTAAAGCGATTACAGTTACGGTTAGAGGTGATAACCACTAACCGTAACTGCCTTTTCACCCCTACTGTTACCCATGCGATTTAGTTTGATTATAAAAAAGAAAATCATATTCTTTTCACCTATTAGGAGTCACGGCCACTGTAGATATTTTTGGGTATATTGTGTGAAATAAAAAACAAATTGTTTTCTTCCTTGTATTGGGTCACGGCAGAGATGGGTTGGGGTAGAAGGAAATTTGTGTTTTTTTTTTTTTTTCCCTCTTTGTTATTCACAGCCAAATGGGATTTGGGGGAATTTATTTTCTCTAAATTTTTTTTTTACATATCAAAGGTGTCACGTGACTCTGTTCTCATTAGAAATTATTTTTCTAGTTACCCATAAGTTCTACCTTCCCTATACATCATGTAGGATCCAGTTTTGTTGGACTATTTTAACTTATTTTCCTTTCTTGTTGCCCATAAGCTTTATGACACCCTTAAAACTTAATCATTGTTATTTTCCATGTTTTGCTTAGGCTAGAAGTTAGTTGGGTTCTTGTTTATTTTGTTGTTGCAAGTCCTTGAGAGATAAGTTATTAATTCTCTGCTTTAGAATCAATTTATTGATTACATGCACCTTTACGTGTTGTTGTTGTTTACCACTGCAGAATTTTACATTTGGTGTCTTTAGTAATATTTTTTAAAAAAGAATAGTAGCAGTACAACTTCATATCAAGTATGGGTTTGAATAATGCCTCCCTCTTTAATTGTATGCTTGCCGTGAATTTTTCCTTGTAAAGAAAATTGAGTATTTTGTTGTTTAGTTGGGACACTTGGCTGATTATGTCCATATTAGAAGTATAATGAACTGTGACGATGTAGATGTTGTAGGAATGTTATAACTTGAAAGTGACATGTAGATATAGGAAAGAAAATTTCTAATGTTGACTCTTGCTACAAGTATTGAAATCTATTATATTTTAATAATAAAGTGGAAACAACCGGCACTTGTTTTGTCATGAAGCTTGCATTAGTTAAACCTTACATAAAGGCTGCATTAGTTTATCTTATTCTTCTTTTATGTAAGATTTTATTCATTAAACACAGTGGGGCTGTTTCTTTTCTTTTTTTACACTTTGCTTGACTTGTAGTAAATTATTGAATCTCAATACCCTACATTTTTCTGATATAGTTAACTTTCTTATGTGCACACTATTCTTTTAAAATACTATGCCTTTTTAAGCAAAAGACTCAAAAATCTTGCTGCATAACCATTTTACATAACCCTTGCTTTTAGTATCTATAACTAAACCTAAGACTTTGTAAAGGAGCCACTAGACGTGAGTCCAAGGGATAATACTCCTTCTTTAAAACTTCATCTCTAGTTAAAACAATTATAGGATTATTAGGTACACTTTTTGCTAATTTTTCAAGTGGGACAACATGACTCTTTTATTTAAAATTCGGAATGTTTTCTAAAAATATCTTTGTGATTAAATTTAGGTAAACTACAAAAAGGCTCCGACGAACTCAGATAAGTAAACACATCACCCAAAATCCCCGATATAATTTTCAAAACAGTTAAGAAAAGGTCGAAATTTTTATAAATTGTTTATATTCATGTTAAGCCTACTTCTTCTTATAATTATATCATGTTCTACCTTTGCTACTATATTATGATTTCTTTAAAGAAATACCATGAGAATTTCCATTATAGGATTATAAATTCTATTTTCCTTATAAAATAGCACATGCTACAGTTATGAATAAATTAAGTATTCAAGATTTCCTTACATTATGAAATGATCGCATGTGCACTATGTTTATGAGTTTAACCCACAAGGCCATAATCACGTGTCTAAGACAGGTACCGGATCACTTGAGACATATAGTTCACCTATAGCATGGCAAACCACACCGAAGGACGGATACGCAAAGATGTGGGCTATTAGCTTGGTGACCTTCTCTTGAGTGTATACCCATGATAACGGTCTTTTGCTCGATCATGGTCCCCAATTAGAGAAGATCCTCACCGCTAGCTCGGCTTTCCTGCGGTCACAAAATGAGTCTATAGTAGTCATTTGGGACAAAGCTAAAAAAGAAAAAGAAGGAAATATATATATATAGAAAAATAAGTTTAAAGCATTTTTGTTAGCCACATGATTAAATCATACTTTTGATTTAACTTCCATCTATGTGTTTGTGTTGTATATTATTGTCTTATTAAAAACATTCATTTCATGAATAGCATTTCTCATAACTCAAATCTTCATTGTATTGCCACTAATGCTTTGTGTTTGTTTACTGAGTTGTCGAACTCATCCTTTCCCCATAAACATTTCAGATGGCATTACTTATGATCATTGTTTTGCTCGAGGGACACCGATGGGTATCGTGGTCGTCAATGACCCGGATATCTGGTCCTTTAATTGGGACACATGGACTTATTGCACCTTAGACTCGTAGTAGTAATAATAATAACGTTTGGGACTCTTTTGTAGACTGTACCACTTTGAGCATACATGGCTTATACAGCTTTTGGCATGTAGACTGTGCAAGATTTGACTTGTATATATGATAAGAATGCAAAATGTCATATTTTTCTCCCTTAATGTTTAGTCTTTTATACTTATTTGGTGCCTAAATGTACTCAATATTCTTTTATTTTGATTTAGGATGCAATTTGAGGCGTTAAATGCAAAACAAAGCTAATTGAGCGATTTTGGATAGTTTCAATATCACTTCGTAATCTGTGCATAATTCTCTCATCTAAGCTCCAATTGAGATGATTCAAGATACTATGGAACACCAAGAAAATATCTACAACTTTCATGTTTTGAGTTTTGAGAGATACTGGCTGCATCAAGGTCGAAATCGGGCTTGAAGTTGTGGCACCTACACTATTGACGTTCTGGAACGTTCCTTAGCATGCGATTCTAATCTGTGGAAGTTTGCAGATCTGGTGCACGAAGATCCAGCTGAAAACACCACTTTCCTAGTTATATTAAAACTTTATTTTATTTTTAATGTTTTCCTTAATAGTCAGATTTGGATATTGTTATTTTAGGATAATATTTAGAATATCTTTAAGAGATTTTGTAGGCTTCTAATAAGGGGCATGAACGTGTATAAAAGAGAGGGGAATCATCAGACTACGAAAACTCTCTCTCCCCTCTTTCTTAACTTATCCTTTGAGTTTTCATCATGACTCTGCGCAGCTAAACTTTCGTGCTTGGTCGAAGAAAACGGAAGCCTAGGAATCAATAAGACTGTGAGATCTAAATTGTTTTAGTGTTCAATTTATGCTTTGAGTATCGGATATTCTTATGTGCCTATTTTCATGATTGTCTCGTTTAATTACTAGGAGGCCTATTAGTTTATTATTCGTTGCAATCCACTGCTAGATTAGATATCAAATCCATAATTGTTTGATCCCCTCTAATTTGTAAAGCAACTAAGATTTAATGATTTACTGCGTCAGAAATTATTAGATCTTAGGAAGAACGCCCGATGAAATTAAATGCAACCACTTGCGCTTGTGTTGTTTAGCTTCATCGATTTCTCTAATTCTTAAGGCTGCTACTAGATTAAACCTTTAGCGCTTGTCTTGGGTTGTTTAGTAGTTAAAGTTAATTAGATTGCTTGTTTTCTAATTAACTGCGACTAAGAAGAGATAAAATAATAATTCCAACGGTGAATATTCAAAGTATGAATTAACATATGGTTGCATCGATGATTAGTTGTAAAATTTCGATTGTAGATGTTGACTTCGACCAAGGTTTGTTCTTTTGGTTGATTTCGATACTTTAAATTGAATTGTTCCTTAGTTGTTCTTCTTAAAATTGNACTTCGTAATCTGTGCATAATTCTCTCATCTAAGCTCCAATTGAGATGATTCAAGATACTATGGAACACCAAGAAAATATCTACAACTTTCATGTTTTGAGTTTTGAGAGATACTGGCTGCATCAAGGTCGAAATCGGGCTTGAAGTTGTGGCACCTACACTATTGACGTTCTGGAACGTTCCTTAGCATGCGATTTTAATCTGTGGAAGTTTGCAGATCTGGTGCACGAAGATCCAGCTAAAAACACCACTTTCCTAGTTATATTAAAACTTTATTTTATTTTTAATATTTTCCTTAATAGTCAGATTTGGATATTGTTATTTTAGGATAATATTTAGAATATCTTTAAGAGATTTTGTAGGCTTCTAATAAGGGGCATGAACGTGTATAAAAGAGAGGGGAATCATCAGACTACGAAAACTCTCTCTCCCCTCTTTCTTAACTTATCCTTTGAGTTTTCATCATGACTCTGCGCAGCTAAACTTTCGTGCTTGGTCGAAGGAAACGGAAGCCTAGGAATCAATAAGACTGTGAGATCTAAATTGTTTTAGTGTTCAATTTATGCTTTGAGTATCGGATATTCTTATGTGCCTATTTTCATGATTGTCTCGTTTAATGACTAGGAGGCCTATTAGTTTATTATTCGTTGCAATCCACTGCTAGATTAGATATCAAATCCATAATTGTTTGATCCCTTCTAATTTGTAAAGCAACTAAGATTTAATGATTTACTGCGTCAGAAATTATTAGATCTTAGGAAGAACGCCCGATGAAATTAAATGCAACCACTTGCGCTTGTGTTGTTTAGCTTCATCGATCTCTCTAATTCTTAAGGCTGCTACTAGATTAAACCTTTAGCGCTTGTCTTGGGTTGTTTAGTAGTTAAAGTTAATTAGATTGCTTGTTTTCTAATTAACTGCGACTAAGAAGAGATAAAATAATAATTCCAACGGTGAATATTCAAAGTATGAATTAACATATGGTTGCATCGATGATTAGTTGTAAAATTTCGATTGTAGATGTTGACTTCGACCAAGGTTTGTTCTTTTGATTGATTTCGATACTTTAAATTGAATTGTTCCTTAGTTGTTCTTCTTAAAATTGTTTTCGTTATACTCAAACCCCCCCCCCCCAATCCTTGTTCTCGTAGCATAAAACTAGGCTGAATACTCTCCGTAAGAACGATCCTTACTTGCACCACTACATGTATTCTTAGGAGTATAGGTTTTATTTTTGGTTGCCTACGACAGCACACCAATATCGTATAGTGTTTCTTTTGTAGTCCTGTATAAGGGAGGCTAATGATATATGGGAAGGCTATGACCTCTTGTTAGTACCTTACTCTTGTATGCCTTCATCTTCTTTTGTAGGACATACTGATGTATTTTGAGTCCTAGCTATTAGACTGATGTAGTAATGACATACTATATTATATCTTTATATTTCTAATTATGTTGTGAACCTTTAGAGTGTATGGATGGATGTTTACATTACTTCCTTATTCCTTTTTAATAGCTAAAAATCCAATTTAGTTCGTGTTTCCCTTATTTCCCAAAACGGGGGAGTGAAAATACATCCTATGAAACTTTCCATAAATCAACATCTACAATAAACACATTAATCTTTATTAGCAAATTCAAAATAAAACAACTATTCAGACTTAGCCAAGTATTGTTGTTCCTTATACACAACACAACTAGAATATTAGGAAAAATTACATTTTACCCCTCAATGTTTGAGGACATTTTCAATTTAGCCCCCAATATTTAAAAATTTGCAATGTACCCCTTCAATCTTTGCTAAAAAATTCAATTTGACCCTTTCGTTACTTAAAATTGTCTAAATTACCGAATTTACTGTTCATTCGATTTTTTTATTTATTATTTTTATTTACTCAGATTTTTAATTTTCAGTCGTTTTTTTTTTTTTTTTTTTAAAAAAAAAAAAAAAAAAAAATCTAAACAATGGGGGTGGCCGAAGCCACCCCTAAGGCCCTTTAGGGGTGGGGCCACCCCCTTTGCAATTTGGGGTGGCCGAACCACCCTCAAGGCCTTGGGGGTGGGTTCGACCACCCCAGATCGGCTGGTTGGGGTGGCTTCGCCCTAAGGCCTTTAAGGGTGGCTAGCACCCCCCATCGGTCTCTTGGGATGGTTCCGGCCACCCCCTTTGCAATTTGGGGTGGCTGAACTACCCCAAAGGCCTTGAGGGTGGTTCAGCCACCCCCAGGGTCTCTTGGGGGTGGTTTCAGCCACCCCTTGGCCAACCATAGGAGGTGGCCGGCCACTGATACGCACGCGAGCGCGCACCGAATTTTACATTTATAATTAACCGCTCGCGTTAGATCACACCTTTGCAGGACAGTTCTAAAAAGAGGGTATCGATCCGCAGGGACTGTGATGGTTGTTCGTCAAGCCTTCGAGGTGTTCTCTAACTTGACTCGTGAAAACAAAAGGGTTTGGTTTGTAAATCTAAAAAACATAAACTTAAATGACTTTAAAGATAAATGACATAAACTTAAATGACATAATTGTAATGACATTAAGTGTAAATGACATAAAGTGTAAATGACATGTAAAGTAAAGATAAAGATAAAATGCAGATTGTATCTAACTTCGGATCTTTAACAAAGGCATAATATGAGCGTGTAAAGGTTGTCAATCCTTACAACGATCTCAACAAGAATTTACTATCAAAAGAAAATGATAAAGCATCATAGTTCGCACTAGTCACTCACCTAAATGACACAAATTTAAATGACATGAAACTAAACTACATGTGAGATAACTCGTGTTCCCTAGCATGCGATATAAGTCCCCTTAATAGCCTACCCAATTATCATGAAATAAGCATAAGGCATCATAGGTTTCCACCCCTCTTTTCATCTATTCTAAGTTAAACTAACATAGATTAAGTTGTGGTCCCTAGCATGCCCTATCAAACTCACATAACATCAAGTAAAAAGCATCATTGCATAGCTTGTGTAAATCATTCAAAACTTAAACAACTCTTCATAGACAAAGAATAATCTATATCTCAAATGATATTATCATTAAGCACAATCCATAAGCAAATGCAATCATTATACCATTTATACAAAATCCATACCTAAATACATTCTACCTCAACTCATAACCCCATGGAAAAATTGCATCAAACCCTAAATGGGATTCGTTTCCTCATGGATTTGGATTTCTTCAATGGATTCGAAGAAATCCATTTCCTAAGGAAAATTGGAGCTATGGGTCAAGTTTCTACCATTTATACATAAACAAAACAATCAAAAGGAAACAAAAACTATTCTGTACAAGGCTAAAAAAAACGTTCTGTGCTGCTCTTTTTTTTCTTCCTCTCGGCTGAACACATATATAGAGGGCTGAGGAGTTTGATCTTTTCTTAAGGAAATATCAATGCTAAAAATCTAATCCAGCTATTTAGGAGTCCTCTAGGAAGTGAATTTGGCGCCCACCATAGCTGGCAAACCGCAATTGTTGATAACTTTTCTGGGTTTTAAGATATTTGCTGATATTTGCGTTTCCAGAAGATTCTTGAACTTTACCTGCATTTTTGACCTCCAAGACGTCCGAATCTGATCTTTTACATAAAATAGCTTTTGTGCGTCTGGAAGTCTTCTTTCCAACGCCCCTGACCTTGACTCAATCCAATTTTTTTACTGGGAGATATGTCCAAAACAGTACGCGGAGGTCAGTGACGGAACTGATTTGGAACCGTGGACGCTCGAAAACCACTTTTTGACGCTCGAGCGTCGGGCGCTCGATCCTCGTTTTTGACGCTCGAGCGTCCATTTTATGCTTCAGATTTGGCTTGATGAATTGTTCCTCTTTGAGTCCTCTTTCCAATGCCCTTGATTTTGCCTCAATCGGAGTTTTGAGCTAGGAGTTATGATCAAAAGAGTGCGCAAAGGTCATTGGTCATCAGCTTTGCAAAAGTTGATGTATTTTCAGCCCGAATTTGATAGAATTGTTAGTGTTCTTTATTAAGCCCTACAAAATAGAATAAACACTAAAACAAAACAAAATATTAAATTACAATACAAACTAAGGCTTAATATATGCTAGTTAAGGGGCTTGAATGTGAAACATTCAACAGTTATCAGCCACCACCCCTAGTGTTTAATTTATTATTTTATTTTATTTTAAAACAGTAAAAAAAATAATAAAAAAATCAGATGAACAATAAATTTGGCAATGTAGATGGCTTTAAGTAACGGAAGTGCCGAATTGAATTTTTTAGCAAACATTGGGGGATACCTTGCAAATTTTTAAACATTGGGGGCTAAATTGAAAATTCTCTCAAACATTGGGGGGTAAAATGTAATTTTTTCCATAATTTTACTACATTACTACATTGCTATAAGCTGAGGACACCAAAAAAACAATAATGTTTTAACTCATTCATGTACTTTGCAACCATAACTTGTTTATAATATTTTACAGACTTATCAAGAATATGGTTGTTCTAATATTTTTGCCATTCTGATTTTTTTTTTCTTTTTTGTAGACTCCTTTACTTCAATTGTTTTCTCCACTATTAGTACAATCTGTTTGCCTCTAGTAACAGGCCTTGATGAGCATACAGCTGTAGTTCCATTTCCTGATTTAGATCAACAACCAGTATATCTTTTTTCCCACTACTTATACCAAACTGAGACCTCAACTGATTTGATACCCTTACCCTTGATGCAATCCCCCCACCCTTCACAGCAGATGTCACTTGTGACCAAAAAGTTACTTGAGGCTGAGAAATCACATGCCGCTAAGTTACAACCTCGGGCTGAGTAGACACTTGAGGTTGAGGAGGTCCATAAAACATTACTCTGTGAACAGAACCTTGAGACTAGGAAGACATAAAATAGGTTAGGTACATCATCAAATAAAAATATCTATAATTGGACTTTAAAATCTAAAAAGTATAGTTGTTTGGTGTACTTATACTAACATTGGTCATATGCTATGATGGTTGTATTTGAGGAGGTCCATATAACCTTACTGTGTGGACAATGCCTTGGGATTGACCTCTACCTCTAGGAACAACCATTGGAGTTGAAAACCCATGAGATCCTTGTGGAATTTGCTGACCTCCACTCCTGGTCCTTAACCTATCTCTTGCAAATATTTGAGGACATCCCATACTCAAACCCCTCCCCCTACCTCCAGGCAATGCAATTTGTGGGTTAATTTGACCTTTACCCCTACTCAAATGCCTCCACCTACTTCCAAAAAATGCAGACCGTGGGAAATGTGGGGCTGATGTCTGTAGGGTTGATGTTTGTGGATTGAACATTGGCCTACTACTTTGTTCCTGCTATTGGGGAGAAGAACACTTAGGGAGTCATTTAGTGAGCCTATAATATAACATGTTGAGACACCAATTAACCCAAAAGCTTAAGCTTTTGGGTTTGGGTCCAACTATGCTATATAAACCACTCACTTTTCTTACACTTTAACAATGTGGGACATAAACCTCACAAGTGCATTCATAACACCTGCCACAATAAACTTGTCAATATAATAGAATTCAAATGTAAATGTATGACATATTAAAAGAACCATGGGATTAGTAATAGCTCACCTTATTTTGTTCTACACTACTGGTCTCTCCTCTATCATTGATAGCTTCTCTTCTGGTCTGGGGACATGTTCTTGTATTGTGTCCAGTAGCCTTGCATATGGAGCACCTCATGATAATCTCACCCTTCCTCATCCGATAAGGATTTCTTCCTTTTTCTAGTCCTCTTATCCTTACTTTCTTAGGCCTCCCAAGTTGTATTATGTGCGGTGGTAGATCTACCTTGTCATAGTTTGTCTTGATCCAATAGTCATCGCTTGGTATGAGATAAACAATCTCTTCATATGCCTTCTTATTCATCTCCACGGTGTACCAATCATCTACATAATTCTCAGGGTTTGCATTATCAAACAAAATAGCAGATAGTGCATGTGCACATGGGATTCCTGTCAAGTCTCATTGTCTACAGCCACATGTTCTTCTAATCAAGTTCACCACATACTGCTTTGTTTTGTATGTTACTTCGAACAACCCATTCTCGGCATATGTGCTGTAGCAATGACTAACCTCTTCTCCAATTTCCTCCAACTTAGCCACTATTCTTGGACAAATCATAATAGTCATGGTTCTTATGCCATCCCGCTTTGTTTGATATTTATTCATCAGCTTCTTCCTTATCGTTTCCAACATCGATATTATCGGCTGGTCTCGCGCCTTCAAAACGTATGAGTTGAAACATTCTCTTATATTGTTTACAAGTAGATCACACTTAAGGAATGTGTTGAACCAAGCCATAGACCATGAAGTTTGGTCAATCTTTGCTAGATAATCATATGCATCATTGCTTATTCCCTTCAGTTCCTCTATTTTTCTATGAAAAACCAGCTTCAATGTATGTTGTAGCCGCGGCCCATAACTTGTTTTTCAAGGCCACACCACGATGACCTTCAACTTTATAGTTTGTATACAAGTGTCTTACAAAAATTCGGTGGTCAGCTTTTGGAATGACATCATCAAAACTCGGTACCAACCCCTACAAGTGTTAATATGAGAATTTTGTATCAAATCTAATCCAAAACAAAACGTAATCAAAAAAACCAAAATGGAAATACAATAAACATTACCTTTTGACGATCTGATATAAATGTTTATCCTTGTGCAAGGGGTCTGTCAAAGTCTGATAGCAAGGTCTCCAAAAACTATGTCCATCTGTGTTTTACTTCCGCCTCAACAACTGCAAAGGCCATTGGGTAGATGTTGTTGTTGCCATCTCTCGAAGTTGCGGACAAAAGTTGGCCCTTTAAAAGGCCCTTTTAGGAAGCATCTATACAATCCAATAATTGGCCTACATCCAGCTATAAAGCTTCTCTTCATGGTAGCCAATGAGAAGTACAACCTTTGAAACTTTGCAGGGCACTTAAGTAAAGGTCTCCCAATTATCATCAACACACAACTTTCCACGGTTGTTACCATGATTGTTTCATAGTAATCACAAAGCCTACTATATTGGAGTTTCACTTTTCCTTGAATATTAACCTTAGCTATTATTTTAGCCTTATACAATACTCATTTGGGGGAATCCACACCCCATTTATCTTTGACTTCTCCTTGCATTATAGTTAAAGGCATGTTGGGTTGTAATCTAAACATCTGAATTAATTTGTTTGTAATCTATGTAGACTTCACAATTGTGTTCTTATGCTTCCTTGTACATTTGTGTTTGAACTGAAACGATGTAATTTCAAATGACTATTCATCCTTACATTATGGCCATATACCCTATACCTACAACCTGGATCTCTGCATACCATAATACATCTCGTGATGTATTTTTTTTTTTAAAAAAAATGCATCATTCCCCTTTCTTAGATTGCTCTCTCTAACAGCTTATCTAAACAATTTGATTGAGGAGAACTTTTGCCCCTACACACAACTATGTGTTATGTAGGTCAAAGGGGTGAAACTCATAATGCCTAGGTCGACATGCAGGCTGAGATACTACTTCATCATCTTCATCACTTTTGGGCAGTGATGTAAGGATGTCACTTTGTGCCATGTCCGAGTTTTGACCATCATTTTCTACCTCATTGTCATCTCCAGCAATAGATCCATCATCCACTACCTTATCACCTGCATCTCATTCTCTTCACCACTATCTTCACCACTATGTTTAAAGTCCTCATTATTCTCATCATCCTCATCACCCTCACCACCCTCTCCATCAATTCCCCCCCTTCAATGGATGACCCACCAACCTCATTATCTTTATTAAACAAGTCAAGTTCATAGACTTCATCTCAATATGGATCATCTCAATCAATCCTACCATGCCCACCAACTTCAACTTCTTCAACTTCATCATCAACCAAACAATCATTTCATTAGGTCTACGCTCTACAAACGAGACAAGGTACAACTCACCAACTGATACATCTTGATGAACATCAACCATTTTGACCACATCATGGTTAGATGAAATTAATTTCAAACCACTTTGCAGACTACTACTTGGCACTAAGTAATACATTAGGTCACCTGGCTTGTATCCATATGTTTTAACAATTCTCTCAACCTCAAAAAATGACAACTTATCCGCATCATACTTCTTCTTATACACATCTACTTCACCCCCCCCCCCCACCACATATGTCCACATAAAGCGCCTATTATCTTACTCCTATAATGGAAATTGAAGACATACTCCTGACATGCCATCCTAACCACATAATAAATAAAAAATTTCAACATAGTATAGTCAAAATTTCAACATAGTATTGTACTATAATTAACATGTAACATCAGTATGAGATCACATTCAAACAAACATGTAAGTACGGGTCCAAACTCAACCATATGATGCAAAAGTGCTATAATTTCCCCAAGTGTTAAATGCGTATTTAATGTACATAAGGATGCCATAGTATGTATTATTTATTACAAAGTATGACAAAATTATGACATCCGTAGGGGACCACATTCAGGTAGACATATAAGTACAGTCTATATTCATCCCTAAGATGGAAAAATGTTATATTTTCCCACAAGTGTTAAATGCTTATTTAATGTATAAAAGGATGCCATGGGATGCTGTATAATCAAACTCACGAGATAATATAATTATATGACATCCGTAGGGGACCAAACTTTAGGGATTATGCAAAAAAATAAGTAACATTATGCACATGGGGCCAACTAAACATCAAATGTTATACAAAGCTGATGATAAACATTATTATCGGTTACCAAAGAAAGCAAACAGAAAAAAGAGACAAACATTGAGCCCATGGTCCGACAGAAAATCTAGGGCATTTCAAAAAAGGGGCTTTCCATGAAAATTATAATCTCTAACTAAAAATCCATTAATATGCTTCCAATCATATCAATTTTCGTTAAAAAACATAAAATCTAACTTAACTTCAAGTACTTTTGTAATGGGTATTCATAAATTTGGACGAAATTCCTAATTTAAAAATCGTATAATTGCCCACAGTGGCCGAAAACACAGACGCTATTGTCTGTGTGAAATTGAGTTATTCACTTTGCAAATTTTGCACTTCGTTCCAATCCTCTTTGACTTCTAGGAACCTTTGAGAGCCATCTTTTTCAGAGAAGGGAAAAAGATGGATTATGCATGAACTTAGTGGTGTTCATGCATACTTCTTTGTCTGAAGGGTATATAAGTAATTTTACTATGCGTTTACATGGGCTTATACATCTACTGTGCAATATCTAAGGGTAATCTGTTACTTTATTCATTAAACAGTCATTATACGTCCAAAGGGCTTTCTTGGCATTTTACAGTGTCCAACGAGAGGCAAAATGAGAAGATTTGGTCGAAATTTGTTACGTGCACATACGTGATCTTTTTTCCATCCAACTTGATGGAAGATGTTAACGGCGAGACCTTTTTATAACATACTAGTAGTTTGGGGGTTAATATCTACCACTTGTCAATTCGAGAGACTTTTTTAAAATTGACTGCTAGTATGAAGAGCTTTTTTATATTTTTTCCTTTTAAAAACCATGTTACATTTGAAAAGCCCGAAGATAATAAGAATCTTGTATATAGTATTAAATCTCTTGATTGACTATATTAAGTATTAACTGAGCACTTGGGATTATATTTTGTTTTGACTTAAAAAAACATTTAACACAAAAATAGAATGATAGGTTTAAGGACAAATATGACTTTAATGTACGGATTAAACTGAACCAATCCACTCCGACCTTTCCCAAAATGAAGACCACTCTCTAAGACATCCTTTCCTTTGGCCTCACTTCTCTCCCTCCCTCTCTCATTTGTCAACCAAAATGAGGCCAACCAAAGAAGCAAAGAGAAGCCGAAGCCGAGGCCGTAGCGCCCCATCCTCACCCCTCGGAGACCGGACCAGAACCTCCCTCTCATCCCCTGGGCTCGACCCATCCCCACCGCGGTCGCGCCCAAGTAGACCCGCACTCACTCCCTCTGCCTCTCTCCTGGACCGCGAGCTCGTCACTGAAGACGCCACCACTCTCTTCGAAGAACTTCGAATCTCCTCAGACGCCAACCCGCGGAGCTTCCCGTACAGCGTGAAACAGCAGTGCTGGGACAAGGCCGAGAAGGTCCGAGGCCGAGACCCAGAGCGCTGGCGCCGAGACGCGCTCGGCAACCTCCTGTTTCGGAAGCTCGTGGGTTGCCCGGGATGTCTCTGTCATGATTATGATCACATTGTTCCTTACTCTAAGGTACTCAAATTTCTTTCTTTTTTTATTTTTATTTTTAATGAGGTTTTGTCTGTTTTAGTTCGTGGTTGGAATTTTGTGAATTGGGTTTGCTTTGGTTCTGGCAATTGAGGGTCTTCTTAGGGTGCATTTGCTTTGTACATGTCTAAATTTCATACTTTTGTTGTAATTTTTTCTTTGTGGGTATTGGTCGTTTGCTTTATACTCCTAGCCTGCATTCCATTCCAGAGATTCTAAGAGACCTTGACGTAAATTTTAAACCTCTGCGTATCTCTTTTGCTGCACCATTGGTGAGCTTGATGGACATGTGATATAATGCCAAGTTAGATTGTAACATTTTGGTCCCACATTGAAAAAAATGAATACCTCATATGGGATGATTGGAAAGGAATTCATGGGTGTTAAGTTTCACATTGGTTATTTCTTAAGTGAAACTAAGCATTATAAGTAATTTTAGGAAACTCCAATGGAAACTTGACTAGTCATTTGAAGTGATAGCGCAAATGTGACTAACGATTTTTCCTTGGGTTGTTGCATATATTGTGTTGGAGTATGGCCTGTTAGTTTGAGTGTGAGTAGTGATTAGTTCCGCACCAACAAGATAGTAGCCACAATGTAGGCTTGAGCTTTTGGGTTGGTGGTGGTCCAGCACCTTATGTTAACGTCTCAATTAGGAGACTTCCCTAAGTGTTCATCTCCCCAAGACAGTGACTTTGAAGGCTAAGATGGATTCTGCTACTGGTCTGGTCTGGACCTTCATCTTTGAGAGTCCAAAACATATTCCAAAAAACTTGTTGGGGCTCGAGGGAGAAAGGTGGGGGACAAAGTCCTTCCCTTTGGAATCCCTTACCTCGTCAGTAAATCAAGCGGGTACTAAAGGACTTAAATTTGTATTCCATAGGTTTGATTATGGTCTTCACCCTGTGCCAAATATCAGAAGATGCTCATTCGGCATAGTATTTGCTGGCTGAATAACCAGTTTTTAGTATGGTTAGGAAGAAACTCGCTTTTCAGGCTTCTCTTGAGCAAGCAAGGGGCCTGATTGGAAGAAGGGCGCATGCTCCACGGCTTGGATGATTCTGATCGAGTGTGTGGCAATTCTTAGAAATATTTGATACTCCTATTTTGAGGAAGTTGGACTACTTTGAAAGAGGAGGAGAACAAATTAACAGCTTTATAAATTTAAAGGCAAACTAGGGCATGGAGAGACTAGAGAAGATGCTGAAGCTAAAAGCATGCAATGGAAAAAGGGGATATGGGAATACAATATTCTTTCACTAGATTTCTAATGCCAAAAGGAGATTGGATTCGTGTTGACTGTAATGACGGAAGGTGTAAAATTCAAAGAGGACCACGTACTGGAAATGCAAATTTCAACTATCTAATTATCTTGCCTAGAGAAGGTTTTATGGTTAAAACTTACCAAAAAGAAAAATGTAGTTCTCTTTAGAGAAGAACTTTTGTTGGAGGGCCCTTCAAGGATGAAGTGCTGTAACTATGGTCATACTATAGTACAACAAAATTCTTTCTCAAGGAAGAATTTTTGTTATACTATAGTTTATTTGTTACTATCAATTGACCTTTTTTCTCCCACATTGTATGGGGTAAAATTTCCGCTGATAATGATATAATTTTTAGTGCAGATATGCATATTCTATCAATTCAATATTACTTGGCAATTCTACATTTTGATTTTAATTATAGATTGGGAAAAGTATACTCATTGTCTAAACTTTGTTCATGATTCCAGTTTTCAGTTTGTCCCATTCTGTTTATGTCTTTGTTCGGAAGGGTTCTTTGGGGCAATTTATAATGAAGCTACTTTTTCTATATCGTTTATTTCTATTTCTTTATTTTTTCTTTTTCTCAGAACTGCTGCCCGATGCTTGATTTTACTATTTTTAAATTTCAGGGAGGACAAAGCACACTTGAAAATTGTCAGGTTTTGCAGGTACGTGGCTTGTCCCCTTTTAGCATCTATGACTATCAAATTTATATGGAATCTTTCTTTTCTGTGCTTCAATATTGTGTACTTTTTCTCACGTTCTGCAAATTTGGGCATTTCATTTTCGCATGTTTGTGCTGCAGAAATGTTGCATTAGAATACTATTCTGTTACTCTGATGGAGCATGCTAGCTAAGTTTCTTTATGTATGCAAGCATGATGAAAGTTGAGTTGAGGATGTACATGGAAATCCTTCCATCAACATAAGCCTAACACAATCCAAAAACAGTGGTTAAAAAAAACCCGGAGACATTAACCTAATGATGTTATTTGGACAAATTGCCAAGCTTTTCATGGTAGCCACCTCTCAATTGACCAATCTTCTCTTTTTCATCTTGGTGATCATCATCTGAAGAAAGTTCTAAAATAGAGCAACCAATTCTATAAGCCAAGGGGATTGCAAAAGCTCAATGTGTTCAGCCTGCACCTTGGATTTGAGATTCCTCCCATTTACAAAGCAATGAACTTAAAATAGAAGTTGCAAAACAACAAAATTATTGTTTGATATAAAGGAAATTCAACCAAATCAGCAAGGGTAGTGAGGAGATTTTAACTAATTTGGTGCCTACTTTATCATATTTCTTAAGGATTTTCCTGCAATTGCATTCATCAAAACATATTTAATCACCATCCGTCCTTCTAGTGCATGGCTTGTTGATCATTCTTGAAACAATGACTCCAGTGCAATAAACATCTCTGCATCCTGGTAGCAACATGAAAATGGAGATGCCGGACTCTTGACGCACCAATGCAGATATATCTCATTGTTCCCTAGGATTCCAAATCTAATCGGTCAAACCCATTGAGCATTAAAAGGATCTAATAGACCGAATGTAATATAACCCTCGATTAATGAACTGTGGACACATGGACTACCAAAACAAATAATAATAATAATAATAAAAAGGAATTCACTATCAAAGTATATGAAAGAAGAAAAAATCTATTAACCTGGATGCCATTGGGTTACTTAAGGAGAAAAAAAATAAAAATTCAATTCAGAAGGAGACAAAAAACTTGGATACTATAACAATATTAACACTTTTCGAATACTTTGAATGTTCAATCACAGTTGCCTCTGTTTAAAAGACCATAGTTCTCATGCCTCGACCAACATTTTTTAGATGATGACCACCAAGATGTACTAGAAAAGAGAAGGAAAATAGAAGATTGATCAATGGAGGTGGACTACTAAGAAAAGCTTGTTAATTTTCCCAAATAATGTCGTTAGATTAAAATCTACGGGTTTTTTTTTTTTTTTAAAAAAAGGCATTTTTTTTAAAGCTAGATGGACAGTTGACTACCTCATATCTGGAGAGCTTCGAAAGGGTTGACAATGCTTACCCTATTGATCAGGCCAATTTGGAAATTCACCTTCTGGCACAGCCGCACAAGGAGTCCTTTGTGTGTGCATGTGTGTATGTTTGTTGGCAAGGGTTTTCTTATTAGGTAGTAAACATTTTTGTGATAGCTTTTCTTTCAAATGTCTTTCAATTTATTTTTGCACTGAAGTCCACTTTGAGCGCATATAGGTAGAAAGTAGTTGATGCAATTTATTAGCCCAGAGGGTGTTTTCTTATTTGCTCTACTTATTCAAGTCAGTCAACTTTCGTCTCTCAAATTACAGACAACTGTTAATCGATCAAAGGGAAATCGGACTGCGATGTCAAGAGCTGAGCTCATTCAGAAAAGTTCTTATTGCCGGGTTGCAGGTACAACCAAGCCCTAAAGATACCATAGGTGTCTCTAAGTTAATGGGTCTACTAGAATTACTAATTGAAAATTCTGAATGGATTATCCAATTAATTGCAGGTCGTGACATGGATCTTCTCGAACTGTCTGCCTATGGCAATGTCCGTCGTGGGCAAGACTCTGGGGGATGTAGAATCCAATAGAAATACTAGCCGTGGTAACTTTTTGTGGATGTGAGTATGTGTAAGTGTTGATCCACCTGGAGCCTTAAGCTCATTGTACACTAAAATTTGCATTAAACTGCACAAAAGGTGCTTGATTACCTTCTGTTGGTCATGTAAAGCATTTGAGTGGTCTGCATGGGCGGATTACCTTCTGTCGGTCATGTCAAGTATTTGAGTGACCTGCATGGGCTTTCTCTTCCCATCGCCCAAAAATGTTTTTGTTAGTTTAGGTGTCTTCATTCAATGTACACTGAATAGATGGTGTCAAAGGCAAATCCAGTTTCATGACAAGGGCATATTTGACTGCTAGAAATTTTCTGGTGCCATTTGTTTTGAGTGCTTGTTGTTTGCTGTTTAGTGAGATAATCAAACAATCCTCATAGTGATGCAGGACGGACTTTACCCATATTTTTGGTAAATTCTAAAATAAGAAGAATAATAAATAATTTATTGAGAAAACACCGTTTAAGAAGATTATTGTTCAAATTTAGACAGTAAAAATATAAAAGGAAAGATTTTGTCATGATCATTACAAAATCAATTTATTAATGTTCTATTTTAAATTAGGATTTTACCGTTTATTTTATTTTTTATCTTTAGTTATTTATTGCTTTTCAGATTTAAAATCTTGTAATATTTTCCTTTTTAGGGTATTTAGTTATTTAGTAGGTTTTAGTATCTGCCGTAAGAATATTATTGATTAGTAGTAATTGCATAATTACTTTTATTTAGATTTTCTCTTTTAAAAGCTTTGTATTTTCTATTTACATAGAGCTTATTATATGAAAAAAAAAAAAAGTTTACAACTTTGATAATGAATATTTGAGAAAATACAAAAAATTTATGTGTGTTTTTTTCTTCTTTTATTAACGCTTCCGGCGCTGCGTCACATAGAGAGATGACTAAAGCAATGTTCAGTATTATTAGGTGAATATACTTGGTATATGAATGTAGGCTTAATATAGCTGCAAAAGAACTTTGGTTTCACAATCGTTGTTTCTCATAATCTCTAAGCTTGTTTAGGACCATTGGCTTCTGTCAAAGTAAGATTTCAAGTTATGAGATACATAGGTTTACAAGACCCTAAAGTTATTATAATAATAATTTGGTCGATGCTTTTTACACTTCTACACTAATCCCTTCATTTAATATATGGATTTAAGGGGGTTTTCTTCCCCAAGAAGGCAAGAACGAAATAGTAGGCTTTATTTGTTAAAAGTCAACCCAATTTTTTTTTTTTAGGGGAAATCTCAGGGTTTCATTAATCAAAATAAGAAAATTTTTTCAGCACATACAATATCATGAATAAAAATTTGATATTCTTCTATCCAAATTTGCTCTAGAGATTATTGTACTATCCCCTTTGTGAGTCTGTGTGCCACCATATCTGCATCCCTCTTGATACCACCGAGTCCCAACGCTTCAAAATCCGAAGTTATGAAGTAACAACTTTATATTCTCGATCAATTAATACAAAAAACTTTCTTAAAAACATAAAATCAGTTTTTACTTTTATGTCATGTTAGAATATTTTTTCAAATCAAAATAAAAAACACCCTTTAAAATACATTAACTAACATAACCTAACATGTTTGTGGTAGTAAGTCGAACACTACATGCAAATTGTAAATAATTGCCTTATCTCTTTGAAGTTGGAGTAGGTATGAGTCTCCACTGTCAGAGGGAAAGAATTAACAAACAACAAAACAAAAGAAGTTTGAAGTTGGGTCCTTTCTTCTTTTTTTGCTTTTCATAGGAAAGTGCTTTTCTTTTCCATCTCTTTTTGCTATAGCTTTGTGTGGGAAAGTAGCTTCAGGTCGACGGCTTCTTTTCTAAGACGCTCTTCATCTTTGCAACACTATCTCTTCTTTTCCTTTCTGTTTGTGGTACTGCTACGGTTTCTCATTGGAAGCTGTATTGGGTGCCATACACGTGTCCCAACTAAGTCAGACATAATAAAGAAGACCTGTTTATGCAGAATTCTTTTTCTTTTTTTTTTGTAAGTGTTTATGCAGAATTCTTAGATGAAACCAACTGTGATATCAAATCGAAGGTTTGCCTTTTGACTAGTTACAACTTCAAGTACGAAGATGTTACAAGACTATTGGAAAAGGGACCAAAGTTTTCAGGTACAAGGAATTTTCTCCGATTCACGTGCTCTAAAGATAAATATCAACTGAATAGACTGAATTAAAGTAATTTCTTCCAACTTAATTTAAAATAAAATTCTGCTATCAAAAAAAGCATTTTATTTTCTTTCAACACAAAACCAATACTTCAAAACAAACAAAAGGTTTTAAGGAAAAAAAAAATACCCACTTAAAATCTTAGTTTTGACCTGTTATGATGGTTGAGATCAGTGACTGACAGGGCATGGCAACTCCAACTAGCGACAGGATGAAACAGTGACTGGAAAATATGATCCACCATTTTCAGTCTTTCTTCTTTTCTTTATAATCTACCACCTGTCTATAATTTGAATAACATAAAAAAGCACTAGACCAATGGGATAAGTTTTAGTGGGAGGTTGACTCTGAGTCCCAATGATTTTAAGTGTTCTCTTTTCTCAACGAAGTCGGCTTTAATAAGTGGCCATGTTTTTTGTAAAGTGGCTCAGTAAAAGGAAAAAAACATATTTCTTTGCAAGTGCATCTTACCCAGACCACCTTTGATTAATAATGGAGGTCATGGAAAAAGTGGTAAAAGAAAGAAAATAAAGGCTGACCAAGTTCATAAACCTTGGAAACTAAAAGGATCGTGTCCAAGCACATCTTAAGTTGGATATATCCATTATAATACTGTTTTGTATGTTAGCTTAACAGTTTCAAAACGTGCTATTTAAAAAATAATGATTTCAGATTACAATAAATGAAAACGAGTGTTTTTTAAAATATGCATTTCTTAACACACATTTGACCTATGAAATTGCGAGTTCAGATGCATTTTAAATTATAATAAAAACTAACAAGAAAAGTAGTCTAAATTTGTTGACATAAAGCAAAGCCATTAACCTTCCAAGTGCGGATTGGTTTTGGTGAGGACCCAATCGATCGGAAATGGGGCATATTTTAACATTTTACATCAGATGTTTGGCTTTTACCATACTGGTTCAGTTTGGAATATGCTTTTTTGGAACCGATTAGCCCTAATGAGTTTTAGTCGCTATGAAAAGCACAATATAGATAAGATTGTGACATTTTAAGACGAAACGTTGGTTGGCAGAGTCACGTTAGTTATAATTAAATTTAATTATGTTTAGTGGCTGAGGTAATGAGTGCCACGTGAACTTTTAAATTAACGTGACAGTCCACATGACACTATCACAATAGACACTACCAAATTTAATTGTTTAGTAATTGACACATAAACTATCACGTTAGTTTATAAGAAACTTAAAATAAAAATTGTAGTACCTAACAACACTCTTAAAAGTAGATAGAAACATCACAAAGTGGTAAGACTACCTGAACCTGGGCCAATTTTTTTTTTTTCCTGCTAAGATATGTACATGGCCCTGCTGCCATTGGAGATTCCATGACTTAAAAAACAAGGGCATAGTCAAAAGGAATTATTGAATAACTTAGTAGAATTGATATGACTGCTATAGATGGTCCGACCGAAAATCCACATGGAGGTTGTGAAGGAATTTCTTGTCATTTGAAGGGTACAAATCATTAACTTCGTTCACAAGCAGATCATCCAACCAAATGGCTAGAAATTGATGATGCTGATGATGCAGACTTGACTTATGGGCTGAACCAAGGCATATGGATGAAAAGCAACGGGCAATTGCTTTCTCACAAAAAAGAAAAGGGCATTAAGAAAAGAAAGCAAAAGCAAGAGAGAATGCCAAAAGGGTTTGTGGGCATTAAGTGCATTTGGGTCCCATAACAACTCATTTTTCACATAAAATGTGGCCTCTATTTGCTTGTAGCAGAAAAATATCTGACTCTTATTTGTCCTTGTTTATTGTTTTAGTGACACATACCTGTTTATTGATGCATCCACCAAGTGTTATAAAGAAAGTTTGATGGATACATCCACACAGTAATCCAAATATCCATCAAATTCTTTGTCAAAAGAGAAAAAATACCATTCCGCGTTTTTGTCACTACTAATAGGTGCTGATCTCTCTAAAACTCTATCTAATCTAACACCACCACCTCATCTTCCATCAGTCTCATGTAAAAAGTCTATTTGGCCTGCAATTTTGCACGGTAAAAGTGTATCATTTGAGAGTCTGTTTTTAAAAAAATTAATGTTTTAAAACGAAGAATTTGCCAATTATGTTGGCCTTATTCCTAGTTGAAACATCATATAAATAAATGATTGGTGGGATCTTGGAAGGAGAATAATAATAAAAATTTCAGTAAAGGAGAATAAAACGAGGGGAAAGAGGAAGGGAGAGCAGGGAAAATATCGGAGAGCATTTGACCTTTTTGTGCAAGTTGCTTCGCCCCTTGTGCTTGAAAAGGAGAGAAGCTTGGCTCTTTTTGAACCAAATTCAAGTTTATCGTCAGAGAGGACTTCAGTTCTGTTTTTTTTGTCACCGTCTTTACTTTAGCCCCCCACCAAGTCCCCCTATGTATTTGTCTTTTGCATCATCCAAGCATATATAATTGCATTCTATATCTTTATACAAGAATAGTCTTCAGTCCTTTCTACTTCTGTTGTTTGTGATTCATTTCTTGAATCTTACTAGCTTTTCTTTTTATTTATTTATTTATTTATTTTTATTCCAGGAAAAGTAGATACTCCTTTTTGGAATTTTTAGTCACTCCTATAATACAAGAATAACAATAACCTTCTTTTATTTTGATTGAATTCTATTAATAGTCTTAATGACAAAAGCAAGGAAAACAAAAAGAAAAGATTCATTGTTCATGTTAAAATCATTGGTTATTTAAAAAACTTAAAACTAATAAAAAATAATAAATTTAATCAATATTTTGTTACCTTTCACCTCTGTTATGCCAGAAATAAAAGGTTCCACAAGAGTTCCCGTTCTCCAGCATGGCAACAAGACGGATAGGGGATTAGCTCCAAGTGTAAATAGGGTAAAATATGTTTCTTCCTCACTTCCCCTGCTTTCTTTTGTTTCTGAACTTTAGGCTTTCCAGAAATTTTTGTTCGTTAGATCCAACTCCCAAGTTCTCCATCTCTCTGAATGAGAACTCAATGACTACTTTGCTAGGCGCAAGAGGAAGACACATAAAATATTTAATTAAAATGAGAAGTGAATAATAAAAATAAGGCTCAAACTCATAATATTTACTCTGATACCATATTAAATTATCAATTATTCCAAAAAATTTAAATTAAATGATAAATTTAATCATTTAGTTGATATTCTGATACTTTGACACTTAGTAGTGTGAAATTTTAGCCCCATACATTTGGATTTATATACATCTAAAGGTCTTTCTCCAACTCTTTCTCATTATCTCACATATATATAAACATGTACATGTACAGGAACTGAACAATCTAAGTACATCAAAAAGCACCTGCTCATTACCGTTACAATAATACAAAATTAGTTCCTACTTAATTGCCTAGCATTGTCAGAAAACCCCCTCCAATTCTTGGAATTTGTCTGCAATGAGGCTGGTGAACAATGCTGGATGGCTGTTAGTGCTTCAAACTCACTCCAAACTAAAGTTGAATCCAACGTCATGCTTTTTACCTGAATGAAAATTACATCATAAGCTACCACTTCACGAGCTCTCGTGAAAGTTGAGTGATCTAGACAAGGCTGCAGGGTTTGCCATCAACACTGCAGAGGTTTCAACTATGTGACTCTTCTCATCACTCTTTGATTTAAAGGCCTTAAACATTCCTCCCCCACAGAGAGATTCATTCCTGATCCCCAGCGTTGCCCAGATAGAACTCTTTGCAGCTTCACTTGGGTCATCAATCCTCAAAGTTTTTGGAACCAAAACACAGCCGTTTTCCTGTCTTGGATGCTGCTCTTTCTCCAAGTTGTCTGGTTTAAGCATCTCTCCGTCTCTTGAGTGCTTCCCCAATGTCGGAGAAGATTGTGGAGACAGCAAAGGAATGTTCCAACTGCCTGGGACACCACAGTTCCAATAAGCTGTCGGATAGAATGGCATAGGAAACCCAGGAGGGCAGAGAGCTGGTGGGGGTACTACTGTAGAATTCCATGGATAAGGCCAGGGAACACCAGGGAGACATGGAATTTGAGGAGGGAAGCCATTAATGCATTGCGCAAATGGTTCTGGAGGGCAATGTTTCCCTCCCTCCATTGAATTTGAAACTGTGATAGCAGACCCGCTTGAACAATCTTCACCATTTTCTCCACCTTTACCAGGAACTGGAATTCTTTGCTCCTCAAAGCTATGAAATCCATTCAAAACCTTCTTGTCTGCAAGGCTTAAAACAGAAGCCATGGAATCACATATGGGTGCATCTAATCCAAAGCTGAGGACTCTCCCATTGCTTTTCAATGTGGGGTAGTGAGTTCCATTTGGAGCGTCAATGCTAGCCACTTGGAGGGCATCAGAGATGGTGATTTGACGATAATGTGAGGCGGAGTTCTTGTTCTTACGGCGTCCAGCCCCGACCGGCACATTCCTCATGGTACCACCTGCAGTCCAGTATCTTTGGCAGGATTTACAGAAATGACGCGGCTGATGGACATTGTAGTTATTATAGTAACAGAATTTCGTGTCCATGCTTTTGCATCGAGGGCATGGAAGAATTTTATCCGGCTTCTTCAGGGTTGTCTCTTGTGGGTTGGTTGTATCACTCTGTTCTTTCTCCGTCTTGGCAGTTTTTGCATTTGCTTTCTCTTCCTCTATAGAGGGGGTTTTAGGATTCACATTAGCATCAGGCAATATTTCCAAATCTGTAGGCTCTTCATCTTCCTTTGTAGTCACAGTGCCTTTTGCTGCTGTTGGATCCTGCAAATTGAACATAGTTTTTTCTTCTAATAAGTAACTAGGTACAAGTACTTAGAATAAACTTTTATTCAGATACAAGCCTAATCAGCATGATAACACCAACATCAGAGGACAAACAACAAAAGACGGAAAAATAACTTTAGGATTCATAAATTAAAATGGGTTTGTCATAACTCTCTTGTTGTATCTGTATAATTCTTTGACACAATCAAAGCAATATTAAACAGTTAACACTATGCAATTTCATTGAGACTTTTAGAAATTTAGAGAAGCCAGTTGCCCTGTTGCGTGGGATTAAAGTATGGTGGTAAACTTCTAGAAAATCAAACAAAAGCCAATTCAAGTCAGTACTACGCAATTAGATAAAGAAAGATTATAGGCTTTTTTTTTTTTTGGATGGGGGAGGGGGTCAGAAACGAAAGTTGAATTGGGAAAATAACAGATTCAGAAACTCAACGGGAAGCACTTTCAATATGTCAACTGTCAAACAAAAAACCCAATAACTAGATTGTAAATTGTTTGGTACTAATAAAAATTAAAACTTTATAACAAAACCAAATCTCAGCAGGGTTTGTAGAATTATGTGAATTAAAACAAGATTGATTGATGGGAAATGGAATTTACGGTCTTTGAAAAACTTAGTTCGGATTATCCAGAAACTGGTTTAAAACTCAGTTCTTAAAGGACAAACTAATCAATATAAATTTGAGTAATATCAAGACCAGGTAACAAATTTTTGAAAAGGTAAAAAAACATTGCAAGTAATCATGGGTAAAAACTATACTCCCATTGACAGCATGAGAATTAAGGAAGAAAATAAAAGCTTTAGAATCTTACGCTATAAATTTGTTAGCTTTTCGAAAAAAAAAAGAAAAGAAAAGTGAACTCAACCAAGCTCAATTCAGTGGGAATTTAGCGTTTTCTAGGCCCGTTTTTACATTTTATCAGCTTCAAAACACTAAATATAATCCCAGAAAAGAGAACGAAAAAAAACACCAAAATTAAATCAAAACAGAATAAATTTCTGTAACAATGAAAGAAGCTTTAAAAAGGAAAATCTCAAAATCCCAATTAACACTCAAAACCACAAAAAAACCACACAAAAAAATAAAAGCCAGAGTAACTGTACCAACAAAAGTGGAAAAAGTAAAAACGACCCACCAGCTCTTTTAACATTCTAACAAGTGGGTCGTCCTCAAATTTCCAAACAACGCACTGTAAAACCCTCTCACTCTCACTCACTGTATGGACTGTACCTTCTCTGTTTCTTCTTCCTCCTCCTCCTCCTCTGCTCCTCCTACTCTGCGACACTTTTCCTTCTCCGAAGCACTCACCGGGAAGTCGTCTCTGGAGACGGTCAGAATATCTCCGTCCGAAGGCAAGGAGATTTTCTTGCCGAAGAGCCTGATGGCGGGGTCTTTATTTTCTTGCATTTTCTGGGCAACCAAACAGGGGAAGAAATAAAAACGCGCGAGGTTTATCTTTGGGTTTGGGGACTCCGTTGGCATTGGACTTCCGTCGTCTACGATTTTGAATCGTTTAAACGAGAGGTGGATGCCACGTCAGCCTTAGAGTTTGATTCTCAGCCACAAGTTGTTGTGGCCCCTAGATTTTCTTTTCTTTCCCATTTTTTTTTATTCTCGCGTTGCACACAGGTTTGGTGCACCAAATCATGTCCTTTTCCTTCTCCTTCTTTTTCTTTTTCTTTTTCTTTTTTATTGATAACTTTTCGAAATTTCGTACCAATTTATCATTTTTTTTATTAATTTAATTTTAAGTAGCGAAATGATCATTTAACATAAAAGTATTAATAAATGTTGCATCTTTACTCTACAATTATTCACTATTTAATGTGGTAGTTTTAACCAATTCTTAGATAAGTTTTTAAGTTAATTTTAATTGAGATTATCACATTAACACTATAAAATAGTTGTAAAATAAAAATATCATTATATAACATTATTCTTGCATATAATATTAGAGTAAAAGATCTATATTTGAAGTCTAACTAAATAATTTATTATTTTATATATCGAGCTAACCTATTTAAAGGAAGTTTAAACTCGTAAGATAAATGTTTAAATATAAATAAAATAATTAAATTTATTATCTTTTTATCCGTCTTGTCTCTTAAAAGTTAGAGAAATGATAATTAAAGATAAAGAATATATTTAATACGTAGAATGATTATTGACTTTTATTAAAAATAAAATAAGTTAAATAAATTAATCTTTAAATAATTATTTCAATATTTTAATAAAAATTAATCTTTAAAATAACTATTTTACCTACCAAGCATGACCAGAGTTGGACTTATCCGATTTAGCAAAGTTGTCTCATAGACAGCGTTTGTTAAGCCTGGGGCGGCGGGGAATCAACAATTTAGTTGCATCTACAGACGTGGCATGGTGGGATTGGTGGAAGTTTTTCATTCTGTTGTTGCACGGGGACTTGGGGCACCGAGTTGTGTTCTAGTCAGCATTTATGAAGTCATTGAGGGAGTACAGGAATTTGGCTGCGTCGAAGGACGTGGCAGTGTGGAATTGGTGGAAACATGGATAGAAAGGTCCTGACATAGTAAAGTTTGGTTCTTTTATGGCCACTAATGGTCTCATCTGAGCCTGTGACTCGTGTCAAGTTTTCCATGACTTGGAATAACAACCAGGCCTCACAACAACTTTTGACATTAACAATTGACTTTTCTTGTTTTGTTTTTTCTTTTCACTGTACCCCTTTTAAAAGTAAGTTTATGATTTAATATTAGATTTCACATTAAACATTATATATGTTGCTTTTATTATTATGTTATTTAAAAATTTTAAATAATGAGACATTATATATATCATTAAATTGAATAAAGATCTATTCAACCTACTATCACCCTTCACTCCACAAAGGAAGGCGGTGGACAGTGGTTCCGTCCCAATAGACGAGCAAAGGGGGTGGATTCACCCCTTGCCCAATTCATAGAAAGGGCGGTTAGGTGGATCTTCATTTTTATAGAATGGTTGATAGGGTGATCCTACCTCTGCCTACTTATATAGCGATGGAAAACCATCCCCACAAAGGGAGTGGTAGGGGTGGAGGTCCACTCTAATAGAGGGAGAGGGTGAAGCGCTCCACTCCAGCTCATATGTAAGATGAATCTCCACCCGTCACCACCCCCTTTGTGAGATGAGCGGGGGTGGAGTCACTCTCTACTGCCTTTCTTTGTGGGGATGAATCTCTATTTTCCTTTTTACTTTTTGTTTTTTTTTTCCTTTAATTTTTTATGTTTTTCAATTTTTCGGCATAATTGTTTACATGCTAGCTTGACGTGTATTTAAATACATGTGTCACGTTTTCATTAGTTTGACCTGGACAATATGATAGGTAACAATTTTTTTGTTAAAGAATGGACTGCAAATTTGACAAAGTGACTTATTTGTCACTCGAACAAAATTTAGGACTTATAATTGTCAAAATTAAAAATTCAGATCCTTATCTATTACATATGCAAAATTCATGAACTTTTGAGACAACTACCCTTAATTTTTACTGACGATACTTTCAGTACCAATGTTAAGTTATGTCATCAAAATGAATTGATGTAAACTTTCACTTTGATAAGATATGTAAAACGAAATTCAAGATATAGACATAATAACAGTAATATATTCATTTTTTTTTTAAATAATAATAATAATAATAACAGTAATATATATATACAAATTTTATATGATGTGCCCCTTTTGATGTCTTTTCCGGACATGTTTCACTTTTTACGGGCATGTTTCACAAAAAAAGGTATTGGCTAAGTGCATTTGAAACAAGTTGCAAATCCTATTTAGAAAGTAATTAGCAGTTGATAAAGCTTCATTATTAAAATTCGAAGAAAAAGAAAGGAGACATCAAAGGGGAGTAAAGGACACGGAAATTTTTCATCATGGTCGGAGGAGTAGTGATTCTCATATGCCTAAGCTGAATGACTGTTCATTCAGTTCAGGTTGAATGAAAATAAAAAAAATAAAAAAATTATATTTTTAATAATGTAGAGTCCACCAAAAAAGAAAAAAATTTGAGCTGAATGACTGTTCATTCAGCCCAGACTAATGAGTATAATTACTCTGGTAGGATGCTTCTTGCCTCATCATCTCCATACATTTTCTAACTGGGACCCACCCATATGAAACAAAAGTGGGAAAGAAAAGCTTTCTCAGCTTCTTCATCTGGGCCCTAGAAAGCGGACACGTGTCTCAGTGAGGGACACGTGTAGGCCATATGCTAACATTGCTTTTTCCAAAAACACTCTCTAAGTATGACACATAATCCCATCATCAAGACTTTTTATTTTTATTTTTTATTATTAATGAATTGGTAGAGGCAGGGATAAAAGGCTCCCAACATTATCTTTTTTAGCTTTCGGTGTAAAAGGGTCAACTGGTTTGGTTTTAATTTAATCACATAGATTAAGGTAAGGATTTAAAAAATGTGTCACACATCTAATTCATATGTTACTTTTCTAATTAAAGATTACTTTTTTTTAATTAAGGACGGCCGTGTGGGTGGTTTCAATAAAATTCTGATTTAGACAGGTTAAACTAATTGGATTCGAATGGATTAGGATGAAATTTGGCTAATGAGGCCATTATACGCATAATGAGTATTATATCAAGAAAATGAATAGTTATTATTGAGAATGTAAAAGTGTTGAATGCAATTATTATTACTATTTTTTAGTTTGGTAACAACACATATATTTTAATTGGAATTGAATTAAATATTAAAAAAATCTCACTTATTTCTTATTGTTTTTAAACTCAAATTTTTTTTTAAAAGTTTTTGTTGAAATTTAGTGGGCTCTTTAGTGGGTGTCCGGCCACCAATTGCATTTCAACAAAAACAATTTTTTTTTTTTGAGTTTCAAAAAATAAAAAAAAAATTTTGGAAAATGCTATCTATTCCTTCATGAATAGTTATTCCTCTCATTGTTTAGACGGAGATGTATTCCTCTTCGTAAAGGAATAGTTATTCCCTACCAAATAAAATAATGGTTATTCTAAAAGAATACCAATTCTATTCCAGAGGTCTATTCTGCAAACCAAATAAAACCTAAGGGTAAAGAAGCTATGTAAATGGTTGGTTAATACGTTTTAACGAGTCAATACATATACGTTTTACTGTGCACGTGCCACGCACTTGACTTTTCTTATTTTTTTATCCAAACTATTGAAAATGTCCTTAGGAAGTAAAGTGTCACAAAAAAACAAAAAAAAAAATTTAAAATAATAATAATAATAAAAGTGATGGCTATCATTGGCAGCTATCCTTTGGTGGAAGGGTAGCTTGTAAGCCACCCCTAGCACATGGGGGTGGCTCACAGGCACCCTAAAGGTGGGGGTGGCCCGAAGGCTACTCCTAAAGGTGGCTAGAGGTTTGCTGGCCACCTCAGGGGTGACTCGCGGGCCACTCCCAACTAAATTTGGGGGTGGCTCGTAGGCCACCACCTGCCCCAAGGGGTGGCCGGCGATCAAACGTGGCTACCCAAATGGGTCGAGGGTGGCGCGCAAGCCACCCCCACCTCTGGGGTGACCTGTGAGCCACTCCAAGCAATCTTTGGGGATGGCTCTCAAGCCATCCTTTCTTCTTCTTCTTCTTCTTCTTCTTGTTGGTGAAACTTCATCTTCTGAAGTCATTTTTGAAAGTTTGGATAGAAAAAAAAGTTATGTGCGTGGCACGTGCCCTAATTTTTGTCCAAAGAGACAGACAAATTGAACGGAGGGTTTTTTTTTGCTTACGTAAGATACTTCAATGGAGTCAATCATCAATTTTTGAACATTAGAAGTTAAAATGCAAATAGATGAATACTTTAGGAGGATAAAATGTACTTTCCTTTTTAATTTTTTTTTTATTGCATCTAATAGTGAATATGGTAAAAACACGGTGTACATGGTACCACGTAACAACATATACATCATTAGATATGTAAAATTTAATTTTGACAATAAAAAAAATTATCTCCGTTTCACTTGAAAATATAGGTAATTTTTAAACCAAAGAAATAAATACTTTTATGATGGTATTATTAGCTGGTTCATGACACTGGCACACTGGCAAACAAGTTAAAATAAGTATTATGATTTTATGTTTTTAATTTGGGGATAAATTATGTTTTTGATGGTTGAGTTCTGTAGTCCCATATATGGTTTATAAACATATTTCTTTCTCTAAATAATGTTAGAAATTATATTTTTATCACACTACTATCTTATTCTGCTTATGTTGCAGTCCCAATTACTCTTTATTAAAATTAAAAAAAATTAAAAATTAAATGTTGTTGGCACTTACACTTTAGCCTGGTAGGATAATAATAGGATAATAAGAATGACAAATTTTCATTCACTATTTCTAGGCCTTTTTCTTTTAGTTATGTCATTTTTTATTTTTAGGTTTGAGTTGTCTTGGGCTTGATGTGGCAGATATCTGTGATGGGCTTTAAACTAGCCTAATACTTGGTTCAAAGAAAATAAGACCATCAACCGCTGAAAATTTCATTAAGGCGACCCTCAAAAGTGTATATGCTTCCGATTTCAAATTAGACTGAAAGAAGTTTTTTTAATTCACTCTATTAAATTAATATGTGTTTAAAATATATGTGATTTTAATATATATTTTTAATTTTTACATATATTTTTAATAGAGCACGTGATTCTAATATGTATTTTAAACACGAATCAATTTAATAGACTGAATTAAAAAAAAAATTATTCAAATCCAATTTTGAAAAAAACTTTATTATGTATGGAATTGCATTTTGATATTCATTCTATGGTATTGCGGTCGGCCCAAAACCAAAATAGCATTTCTTTCGTTACAAATCGAAGCCTGGAAATGTGTACGGACCAAGAAGAGTCCATTAATCCATCAGGCCCAACCGTCAGCCCACCAGCTCTTCAGTCATTACTACCACTAAAACTAAAAGCAAAACTCACACTTCTACCACTTTGCATGTGATACTTTAAATATGCTCAAAGTCCATCTCAAATTAATGTAGGAAGCCATACTTTTATTTGATTACTATTTTATTCGGTAAATGTGACAGTGCTAAACAGTCATCGAATTAGTTCTTATTAAAAAATATTTAAGAACTGATGAACACTTTCACGCCAATAGGGTGAAATAGTTGTCGAAGGATTTAGATTAGAGCATCTCCAACAACGTTATGTTAAATATATAACCAAAAAATGCAGTTATCTATTTTAGAGACTATTTTTTCTACAGCAACTTCAATAAATTCTCTATTCTCTTCTCTATTGTCTTTTAAATATTATTTTCATTATTTTTTTGTTATATTCTCAAACGGATCGTCTCCTCTGCAACCTGAACTTAGAAGAAATCTCTGGAAACATAAAGTCTCTAAGAACCAAGAATTCTAAACAATTTACGAGAACCACCATCCAAATTGGACAAAAAAAAAAAAAACATGAAATCTCCTGAACCAAGAAGTCTAAACAAGACTTATAATTTTTTTTTTTTTTAAAAAAAGAAGTCTAAAAAATCTCTAGAAACTTATGCAAGAGATAAAAATTTGAGCCTTTTTTTTTTTTCTCATATGTTTTTTCGTATCTGAGAGTGAGAGAGAGCGAGATTGAAATGGGGGGAGAGGGCGTGTTATGGCATGGACTCATGGTGAAGATGGGGTGAATATGGAGCGGTTCTGAAAGGCAAGAGACATGTGAGAGAGTAGAAAAAGAAAGAAGGGTGGAGAGAGAAATTAATAAATTAATCAAAATAGAAGCAACATTGATCATTTATAAAGACATAATTACTGTAGCAAATTGTGTGTTATTCATAACGGTAAGCTTATTTGTTGGAGATGTATTTTTGTCAATATTAGCTAAATTTTTAGCGAATTGTGGGTTTTACATAACCTGTTAAAAATGTTCTTAGAGCATCTGTATTGAGCTCGGCAAAAGTGAGTTTTAGCTAAATTTTAACTAAATTTCACAAAAAGCTCATTTCATCAAGCTCAGCATTTCTCTCCCTATTTTAGCTTCTGTTAGAACCCTTTCCAAATCTGGCTCACATAATCCTTTCGCCAAATAATTTCTTCCCATTTTTTATTCATCTCATCTCTCTCTCTCATCTCTCACTCCTTGGCGGCACAGAAGGTTTCTTCACCAACGGCACCAATCAAGCTCGAGTTTCGTTTTCTTTGAGTTTTTTTGTGTAATTTTTGTTTCATTTAGATCTGTTTGTTCTTCTAGATCTGTTTGTTTTATTTAGATCTACTTGTTCTTCTTTTGTGCGGCACTGTGCATCGTGGATCTGCGGCTGGATGCAATGTGAAAGAAATTTGGGTACTGTGTGGGAGCTGAGTTTTGAAGCAATTGTTGCTGGTTTGTTTGTTTTTGTTCTTCTGATTGGTTTGTTTTTGTTTTTAAATAGCCGTTGTTGCTGGTTGGGTGTGGGTGTTTGGGATCGCTACTGAATTTTTCCAGAAGGATGAGTTTTTTGTTGGTTGAAGTTTGTAGGGGGTGTATAAAAAATTCTTCAAATTAATAAAGCATTATATTTTTTTTGAAGTAAAGAAATTTTTGGGGAGTTTTGATATTTGATATGTCTAAAAAGTGGCTAAGCAAAATAGAAAAAGTGAATTTTTTAGCCAAAATTTGGCTAAACTTTGGAGAGTTCAATGAGGATGCCCTTAGGTGCAATGAAAAAAGCTATAACACAAATGTTGTAGTTTTTTTGAATGGTTCAAATTTAATTCTAAATTTATTATGAAAAAGAAAGAAAAGTTAAATGTGAAAGGTATTTGAAAAAAAAACAGTACATCACATCAACCAAATCGATCTTAGAATTAAAATATAGTTCATAGTATTACTGTTATCTCATTCTCCGGAGTAGATAGAGATTGGTGTTTTTTCTTGTTTTTACCTTAGAGTTGACTAATGATGGGAGCCCCCTAGGCGGCTAGGCCCTAGCTAGCTAGTTTTGCACGTTGGAAGGCCATAATGCATTGCTTCCCCAAGTAAAATATCGGTGATTGTGTTGTAGAATATCAAGAGAGTGCCTCTAATGTGTGGTTGACAAGTGGATACGCCTCCAAGGGATGAATACGGGAAAAAAGTTTCTTATAGTAATAGGATGGTCTAAATTAAGTTGTTCGATCTTATCTCCTTTCTCGAGGAGAGGATATTTCATTTTTTTTTTTTTTTTCTTTTTTTGTAAAAAATTTTAAATATGAGAAGAGAGAGAGAATAACAAGAAACGATCAAGTAAAGAAAAGAAAAAAAAAAAAAAATACAATGACCTAACAAAAAATAAAAAAATAAAAGGAAAAAACACATACAATGAAAAATGCTACCAGAAAATCTAGTGGAAGGACCACTTTACTAAAGTGTGAACACGAAAATTAGCATTCATATGAACCTTGAAAGCTGACTAGCTTTAAAGGATAGTTAACAGTAAACCAAGGATATTCTACATATTGAGCTATTTCTTCGAGTTATAACCTTAATGATTGTGTGCATGATTTTTTAAAAGTTTAAGTTAATAAGATAGTGAATTTAATTATTTATTTAATATTTTAACACTCTCATTTACGTGGGAGTTTAACCTTTCTTTTAATAAATGGTAAAAAAAGTATAAATTTAATTATTTATTTAATATCCTACCATATTTCATCTCATGTGGGTTTAAACTCTCCCTTAATACAAAGATATGATTCAAAATCAAGACTATTGTTATGATACCATATTAAATAATAATGTCCAAAAAACTTAAACTATTAAAAAAATTATAAATTTTATTATTTAACACACGCTAATGGAGAAACTTAATGAGAAAAAAAGAAAAGAAAAAAAGTTATGCTACAGAAGTAAAACAATATTTATGAGGTTTCCATGACATCATTTTTAAATTTCTTCTTTTAGGGCAAGCCTTTTTCAACTTCCTTCCTGCAAATGTTGACGTTGAGAGTGCAACATGCTTGCTCCATGTTCTCACATAACTTACCCACATTTTCCACGGGTTGACTAATACTTATACTTCAAAGCTATTATAATGAAGCAGGGGAAAGTGGAAGAAAGTAATGCAGTATTTTCAAAAGGAGGTTGTGGATCATTCCGTTTTGCTTTTGCTTCAGCTTTATGTTACGATTTTTTAAGTGACCACCCTCTCTTTAAGCTGGTTTTTATCGGTGGATTTTTCATGAGGTTTGTATCATTTGATATCATAGCTAAACACCACGTCGTAAATTTGAGTTACGAAATGGGCGACCTTAAGATAGAGTGGGCTGTCGTAAACGCCGAATTCAAATCGTATCTAACATGACTTAAGTTCAATCTTAAATATGTGTATATAAATTTTTTGATATTTTTTTTCTTATAAGCCGGTTTTCAAAAGTGAATTATGTATCACTTTTCTACTTATTCAACCATTTGCACAATAAAGTTTTGGGAAATATTTGTAACTCAGACAATTACGCTGATAATCACGATACATAATCTGACTATTTCATGGAATGGGACAGCTTAAAAGCAAGCACTCAGAAGTCAGAAAGAAGCAGGGGAAACTTCATCAATAGGTTGATTAATTTTAAGGTCAGCGGATCTTTTGGGATTGATTAGCAAACGTGCAGACAAATCGATTTCCAGTGAGAAAACAACCTATAGTTTAACTTCACAAATTAAATTAACTTTGAAAAGGAAAAACAAATTGGCCCTGTCAGACAGGAGTGTGACAACACATGTTCTAAGCAATTTTTGCTGTTTCACAAGGCCATCATACCGACACCCCGGCCGCGTTAAAAGACAAAGAACAGTAGAACGTTTGCTTCTGCAGTGTGAACACTACAAAACCTCAATTGTCTGCTTAAGTACTGTTTGGACTATTAAAGGTAGGAAGATAAAGTAGAGCACTATGTTAGTGGAGAAAGGTCTTTGTTGCTTGCACTATTATTTGCAATCTTGAAAATTGAAAAGCCTTAGGCTGATCATAATCTTGATATGGTGTAGGTACAAGTTCCTTGATACGGACAAAGAGTGCAAAAAGAGTGATCATAATCTTGTCATCCTTGGATCTTTGTCCCCTCCAATTCGTTTTTGTTGTTCAATACTTAGTTATTGTAATAGTATATATTAAATGATTAAATTTACATATTCTTATCAACTTTAGGTTTTAAGAAAAATGGTAATCTTTGTCCCCTCTAATTTATTTTAATAATTCTCAACATGTGAAATATTTAAATAAAATAGGTTTAAATAACAAAGTTAAGGTTCGAACTGAAGACTCTTTTGGTTTTGATACCATGTTAAATCACTTCTTATCTCAAAGAGAGATGCTACACATTCATCTCTCTATCCTACTCTGAAATGTCACGACTTTTGCAATGTCCTACCCAAAATTCAAACCTTTTAATTTAGTGTATCCAAATTTGAATTTTTTGCAATGTCTCCCATCAATTAAAATTTTCCGTTAAATCTTAATAGAAGGGTGTTAAATTACCTAAATACCCTTGAATTTTTGATTTTTTTTTAATTTTTCTTTTTAGAAGTGACCCATGTTGACGTGACCCAATTGTGGGTCACAACCAAAACCACGACGGGGTCTGGTGGTGATCTCGTCGTAGGTTTAGTGACCCATGGCTGGATCACCCGTGACTCACGACTAGGTCATGACCAGACCCATAGCGGGTCTGGTGGTGACCCCGCCGTGGGTTTGGTGAGCCACGGCGGGGTCACAAGGTGACCCAAACGTGGGTCACCCGTGACCCCCATCATGGCCAGACCCATGGCGGGGTCTGGTGGTGACCCCGCTGTGGGTCTAGTGATCCAAACCCACCAATATTGAGAATCTTTTTTCTTTTAAAAAAAAATAATTTTTTATTCAAAATTAAGGGTAAAATTGTAATTTTTTTTCAAAAAAAAATTAGGGACATAAAGGTCGTTTCACCATTTTGACCGTCTAACTTGATAGAATTGGCTAACGAAGAGGAGATATTACNCCCAATTGTGGGTCACAACCAGAACCACGGCGGGGTCTGATGGTGATCTCGTCGTAGGTTTGGTGACCTATGGCTGGATCACCCGTGACTCATGGCTGAATCACCCGTGACTCAAGACTAGGTCATGACCAGACCCATAGCGGGGTCTGGTGGTGACCCCGCCGTGGGTTTGGTGAGCCACGGCTGGGTCACAAGGTGACCCAAACGTGGGTCACCCGTGACCCGCATCATGGCTAGACCCATAGTGGGGTCTGGTGGTGACCCCGCTGTGGGTCTAGTGACCCAAACCCACCAATATTGAGAATCTTTTTTTTTTAAAAAAAAATAATTTTTTATTTGAAATTAAATTAAGGGTAAAATTGTATTTTTTTTTTAAAAAAAAATTAGGGGCATAAAGGTCGTTTCACCCTTTTGACCGTCTAACTTGCTAGAATTGGCTAACAGAGAGGAGATATTACAAAAAATTCAAACTTTGATACATTAAATTGAAAGGTTTTGAATTTTGAAGAGACATTGCAAGAGTCGTGACATTTTAGGAGAGTAAGTGAAATTATCCTTAAATTTAATCATTTAATCAATACTGTAACAATTATATCCTATCGGTTTAAGTTGTTGGAATAAATTGTGATTTTAACATCTTACCAAAACAAAAGTTCTGAATTCGAACAATTTACTCTTCCATTTCGGCCTGTCCTACCCTTTTTTACCAAGTAAAAAACAGACTGCAAGGTACAAGCTAATAGCCTTAAAAGTTGTCCATCAGAGATAATTTGCATGGCAAATTTAATACCATATTTGGTGTTAATAATTTTGTTTGATGCTGAGTGCAAAAAAGTAAGTGTGCCCTGGCTTTTAGTGCGTTTCTTGGAATTGAGGCTTTCAAGACCACATCAATTCATTGAATATCTTCAAACTTAATGATATAGTTTTCCCACTAGGCCTTGACTTAAAACCATGCATGAGCTCAGCTGTTGTCTCATGGCCTAGGCCATCATCTTGTCATCCTCCACTAGCATAGTGTGTTCCATCTTCTCTCACCTTCTAAAATATAAATTTTACAATGTCCCCCACTTAAAGGTCCCCGTGATCTCAGTGAATTGAGGCTTCCAAATCTATGGTTCACATTGAGAGAGAGAAAGAAAGAGAGGTCTGCAGAGATTGGTAACATTCTAAGCAATAAGCCCCCACAAAATGTGGTGTTCCTATCACCTTTTTGACTTCAGAAATGTGGTCATTTTTTTATCCCCCCATAATCCCAAACGTCCATAAAAAACCATAAGTAAATGTATAAATTGAGTGCAAGCTTTATGAGAAAAAAACATTGGTAGAAGTTGTCACTTGGATGACTGTTATAGGAATGGCAAGCACTCTCTCTCCACTACTTGTTTTCTTATTGGTGTTCTCTCACCATATCTGCTTGAATGCTGTCCCAGTCACAAGTAAATCTTCAATAACTCCTGACTAGATCTTCATCATCATCATCTTCTTCTTTTTCTTCTTCTTATGAAATCTTCTGTTGTATTTGCAGGAATTGGAAGCCTCAACCATGCACCTCAAGTTCATCAAGTTTCACAGATTACCCACATGGTAGTAAAAAAGTTGTCCAACATTTACTAAAAAATTTCTGACCTCTCTTATGCTATGGGCCAATAACTTTTATTCCAATGTACAGGTAGCTACAGGGGAAAAATGGGAGGAACAAACAATTGCTGGAAGAATGGATGTTGAATTACATGATTACCCCGGATCAGGAGCCAATAACCGCCACACTCCTAAGCCGCCTGCACAATATGAGAAAGTCTGTAGTGATTGTTAGTTTCTCTAGGCAGTAGGTGTGTTCTTCATTATATTATATATTTTCTGGGATATACAGCTTCAGTAAAGAATCTGCTTCTTAATTACTCATTTGGGCAGATCAAGACTCAAGAGCTTTCTTTAATTTCTTTTATGGGGGGAGGGGTACAAAGGTGAATTTGGATAGCAAATATGTAGAATGAGAGAAAGAGAGGAAAAAAGTACTACAGTAGAATTCAGTTATGTGAATGTGAGAGCCTTTAAGCAACTAAATCTGCTCAGCCATCTGTATGAAGTTGAAGTTCCAACTACTAGTTACCTACAAGCTTGATGCATAGTATACAAGCTGTTATGTTATGTTATCATTTCCCATCAAATATATTGTGGAAGCAGCTTTGCTCTATGTTGATATTTGAGGCAGCAGCTGCAAATACTATCATTGTTGGTGTGTTGATCACCATGAAAATAATGTGATTGGTTTCAGGAAGAAAACATTTCCATGTATTAGATTTTTCTTATAAACCTTGGTAGTGTATTGGAATTCCTAAGAAGCGAGGGATTTATAAATCATTTTATCTTGCTTTGAAGATAAGAAATAAGAAAACAGGACAAAAGAACAGAAGAAAAAAAAACAAGAAAGCCTTAAAATTTGTAAAAAAGAAATTAAAGTGAATCAGGAAAGTAATCCTTGTTTTAGTTCTAAAGTGATGGGGTTGAACGCACCCTTTGTGAGGTACGACCTCAAGCAAACCTTGGTTGCAGAAGCATTGGCAGTTCCTTGAATCAAGCTGATCATGAAACTTGCAAATCTGTTTGGCATCAGTCTCACAGATAACAATTCTCTATCTCTTTGCCATCTTACCACCTCTCAATTCTATTGTGATTTTCTTCAGGTGTATAGTTTCATTGTATATCTACTATTCTGTTTTGATTATCTTCAAGTGTATACAACTTATATGTGTAACAAACTCATCTATATATACAGCAAGGATTAATGCTTGGGACCATTTTTTTTATCTTCTTTTTATCATTTAAAAGTTGATATGACTTTTAAAATTACTATTCGATTTATGATGGATTATTAATAAATTTTTTGATCTAATGATAATTTTAAAAGCCACATCAACCCTAAGAAGATAAAAAGATGGCCATTAGTATTACTCATACAGCAAGTTTTCACCAAGTTTAGATAAGGCAGAATTATCATTCAAAACATTTCTAAGTTTCACGTAACATTAGTTAAACGATCAAATTCACAATCTTTTATTAACTAAACTTTTGAGACAACCGATGATTTAACGGTCCTGATAATACTGATGATTTAACATTTCTAAGTTTCACATAATATGAATGTCTCTTTCTGCATGTACTGTGTAATGTAATACCTTACCAAACTGTGAGAATTCCTCTTTTTCTGTTTTTCATTTCTTAAGGTACATTATGAGATACGTATCTTCATTCTACTGATAGTGCTCAAAGATTTGGTTCCAGTACCTATGCAACTTTGCGGCAAAACCCCCCAAAATCGCTTGCCTTTTAAACCTTGTTCGGCAAGAAAACAGATGGAATTAAATTAGTGAAAAATGCTTCCAATGGGCTTAGAAAGTGTGTGTTAGTAACAAATCTAAATTCTTTAATGAAGCATGTTAGGTAAAGCACTAAAAACCTGTGTCTAAATATCTCAAAGCATTTGTACGTGGGTGGAGAAAGTGGTAGACATCCCACTTTCTTACCACTTCCTTCTCTGTCCGAGCCTTTTGGACAATAACATATTTATTGGTCATAATGGCATTTGAAGGTGCAAATGCACCATTGAAATGGACCACAAAGTAAATTTGGAAACACAGAATCTCATTAAATTATAGAAATTCCGTGTACTTACACAACAAAAGTTGTAGTCTGGAGGATGGTGTATAAATATAGCAAATATATCAAGAGCCCAAGTGCGAAGGAAAAGTTCATGCAATCCACGACTGATGGAAAAAGGTAGTTCCAGCTTGCAAGAAATACTTCCAATAAGAAATTGGATGATGATTTGGACACCCATTTTCGAGAATCGGAACGACCGACCATGATCTGCTTAATGCGTGACATGGTGTTTGCTCTATCATAAACTAAAGTTGGATTAGTGTTCATGAATGTTGAAGATAATTTCATAGATTTAGTAAAAAATAAATTTATAATTCTATGAAACCAAAGGAGATTTTGGAGTTGTGGAAAATATTCTCTCACAAGAAAATGATTGCTTGTTTGGAGGCTGGGGTAGTTTGCCAATTTAAGGAGGATAAGAATTATATAAATAGCATCATTTGATTTACTGCATGCTAATTGTAACACCCCACCAAAATATGATGTGGTAATTCGCATGTTCAACGTGACACTACTATTATTACCATAAATAATGCAATAGAAATTGCCTTAATTATTTTTTATTTTTAAACTACGAACTTACTTCATAAATTGTAATTAAGACACCATAGCTCTAACACAAACATAACTTCATTTATATATAATTATCATGTACATTATATTGTTTCTTAAACTTCTACTACTCCGTACATAGTTAAAAGGGCGCTACTAAGAGCATCTTTAGCAGTTGTATCTAGTTTAGGTATTCAAAATACACTTTTTTTTTTTTCTTTCTATTTCAACTACTAATTTTTTAATACAAACTCTAACAAATTATCTATTCTACTATCTATTTTATTTAAATATTAATTTTCAATTTTTTTTATTATTTTTTTTAACACCACAAGTTCACCACAATGTTCCTCTCTCCTCTCTCTCCACTGTCATCGCACTCATTTCTCTCTCGTCTTTGTCCATGGGTTCTTCTGCAAATCTCATACGAAAAAGCTCCCAATGGGTTCTCTTGCAAATCTCACACCAAAAAGCTCCCAAATCTCTCGTCTCTCTCCATGGTGATTCAGATATGCAGGATTTGAGAATCAAAGCATGGCTATTCTGCTTTGATTACTAGTGGGGTTGTTGATGAGGGTGGCTATGGGGTTTCGGTTTGTACTAGGTGGTTGTTTGTTGAGGACATCAATTTGTTGATGGACATCAGAAAGTTGAGAGAGCTGATGAAAGACCAGCAGGCGAGAGAGGGGAGAGAAGATGAAAGACTAAGTAGAGAAAAGACGAAAGAAAAATAATAAAAAATTCCTATAGTGTGGCGGTTAATGTATTTTATCTAATATCTAGTTAATTTGTTGGAGTTCAAAAAAACCATATTAGCTAATTTTAACTAATATTTCTTCTTTAGCTAAATTGCTGGAAATGCTCTAAAGGCAAGTTCCAAACTTGGCTAGGTCTTCACAAAATTTCAGCCAGCCTCAAAAGTTAGAACCTGCCCCAACTCGAGGGGTAATAGGCTAGGTGATCGTAGGGCTCCTCTTTGCCCGCATCAGCTATGTTTATAAAAATTAAGAAATTTTTTTGGTGGAAATGATAAGTCAACGGCTCAATAAGCAAAAAATATTCAAATAATAATATGTATGTGAAGCGAGCCCCTTTTTAAAATTTAAAATTTCTCTCTTTTGTTTGTTAAAGTCATTTAAAATAGAAGCTGATTCTCAAAAATAAAGTAAATTCTTCTTTCAAAGGAAATATAGGGATTTTAAAAAGCTATTGCGACAATATGCCTTTGTGGAAACATTAGTATAAAACTTATTTCATATATAATGCCAAAATGTGAGAGGCTTTTTTCATAGTAGATAGTAAAAATTGGAAAGCCTTAGCATTTTCTTTTCCAAAATGATAACATAGTATATATATTCTCAATTCATTTGCTTGGCATATAATAATAAGAAACATTATCAAACATGTTCATGATAAATAATCATAATCTAAAACATTTTTTTTTTACTTTATGTTACTTTACAAGTTTAATTATAATCTCGTTAAACGTATTTTCTCACTTAACATTGGGTCGTTAAGTGCATTATCTCACTTAATACTAAGTCGTTAAGCGTACTCTCTCACTTAACACTGGGTTGTTAAGTGTAGTACTCCATTACTTAACATTGGGTTGTTAAATGTATTCTCTCACTTAGTACTGAATTGTCAGGTGTATTCTCCCACCTAATACTGAAATGTTAAACATACTATCCCCGCTCAACACTATCTCGTTAAAAATTCATTTCTCATAAAACTTTATTCTTCTTAACACTGGTCTTTTCATTTTGATTCCGTAACTTTCTCTGAAAGCCCCCTTCAAATCCTTTTTCTCATAAACCATGTAAATCACAATGTGATCATGTAATGGCATACATAAAATTCTTAAGAACTAGGGCTCATAATCACAAGTAAAACTATTTATGTCCTTTATTTGTATTGTTGTATTTTTTTTAATTTGTGGAGTGCTACATTTTATTCTTTAACTTCTACCAATTTATCAGTTAGTACAGGCTTTTATACAAACTAGTGGTAAGAAAAGCGTGTTATGTGGAAACTCAGTTAAATGTCCTGATCATGATAACAATAAAATGAAAATTTGTCATCAAGAATAACTAGTTAGAAGTGCATGAAAAAGAACTCAAGAAATCTCCAAAACGATTTTTCACAGCAACAAAGTCATGATTAAGCTTTGCTTTCATGCTTGATCTCATCCACAAACAGAATCATTGCATAGTACTTGGAGTCCTTTCTTCTCGTGTTTAGTAATGAATCCTATTCTATTAGGCCGTCAATTTTTTACGCGATCTAAAATTTGACATAAACTCAACACAAAAATAGCGGATTAGAATTGTGATGTTTGACCCATTTAATTAAATGAGTCAGATTATAATTAGCCTACATAGTCTTAGATCCATGTTTTGACACGATTCGAAGAGTTGAAGAAATTGATACATTTAATTAAATTGATCGAATTAAAGTTGACCTATACAATCTTATACCTATACCTCAAAAGGGAAACACAAATTGTTAACACTATATCCTATCATTAGCTTCGGAGGTGTCCAAGTTTGTTTCAAAGGCTGCCATACTACGAACGGAGGAAGTAATAGGTAATCAAATTAAATCTTTTTTTTTTTTATGAATGAAATCAAATTAAATTAAATCATCCTTGTGCAAAATGCTTTTATAGAAACAGGGCATATAATATAATTGAATTCAAAAACTATAGCAGTAATTATTGTTTATTACTAACTCTTGGAAAATCAGAAATAAAATTAGATAGTTGAAGCAACGATAGCATTAACTAGTACAATTGTACGTTATCCCTCAGGGGATGGGGCAACAACAGGGGAAGGGGAAGGAACAATTGGTTGGCCGTCGGCACGCGTGAATCCGAATTTCTTGATGAGCTCATTAGCAATCAACTCATTTGCACTGTCGGTAGGGTGGTACTCGTCCCAAAACACATATTTGCTTCTGTCTGCACACAACGTTGATGCAGGAGTACATGTCAGAGCAGGTCGAATGTTGTAGAGGGAGCAACATGGTCCGTCCGAGTTATTGAACCCTACAATCATCAAATTTTCATTACAATTGATTCATATGCACAAAAGGGTAAGCTATATTTATATTAATTCCTTTGTTTTTTTAAACAAAAAAAAAAAGAAAAAGTCAGAAGAATTGCATGAAATATTGCATCTCAAACTCTAATCTGCCTAATGGCCTCATATGTGGGTGTGGTGATCATTTTTCTAGGATGAGAAGAACATTTTAAGTTCTTTACATCTTCTAAAGGAGAGTTTTTAAGTCAGCTTGAAACACAATACCAAAAATGCACATTCACACCAGGTCGAGTCTGTCCCATTAAGAGAAACCCATTGTTCTAATAGGGGTGGCCACACTGCCAACCCTTCAATTAGCAGGGTGGCCGCTAGAGCAATGGTTTTTCTAAATGGATCAGATAAGATGTGAATGCATATTTTCAGCATTGTGTTTCAAGCTGATGTGGCAACTCTCCATTGGAGGGTGTAAAAGATTGACCTAATTTACACACGAATTAATTATGATGTTTTATTCACAAATTCTTTTTGAGAAAACATAAACTAATTCCTTGTTCGGGATTGTGTTAAAGAACTTAAAAAAGTTCTTTTAGTACGTGAAAAGTTGTGCCATGCAAAAATGGGTCAGATTTGTTGTTAAAGAAAAAAAAAAAAAACAATTTCTTTGACATTTTTGCTTTAAAAAGGTTAGCTTAAAAATGAGGCATTTTTTAAAAGCTATTTTGAACTTTTTCTAGAAACAAAACCTCTGATTTCCGACACAGCCCCAAACAACAGTTTTCATGTTGTAGACATTAATGTCAATGCAGGTGAGGCAATCATGAGTAAAGGGGAGGCAGCTCAATTATATATATACGTACCATATTTTTGTGGATTGGTAATGACGTCATTAACGACGTTGTAAGCATCTCCAAATCTGAAATTTGCATCGGGAAGTTTGGCAGATAGATCATCTAACACCTTGCTGGTACCTTGATTGAAGCTGAGAGCAAGTTTGTTTGCTCTATCCTGACAAGCCCCAGTTGTACTCAGCACCCTTTGGAGCGGAATGCAACCCATTGGTCCTAGCCCAAACACCATCAGCTGCCGTGCCCCCAAGCTATACAATATCTGAAGAAACTCGCAATAAAATGGAAAAATAAAGACAACGTACAGCGAAAATAGAGACAGATTTTTCGGGTGGTTTGCCGGCAGACATCTACACGTCCACGACTAGGAAAGATTTGATTGTATATTCTAACAATATCTATACCCAAAATAAAAATGATAATAAGAAGAAACAAATTTATAAAAAATCAGAGAAGAAGAAAACCTGAAGCTGTGCTTCGAGAGTGTCCATTAAGTAGGTGATGAATCCCTCATCATTGTATGTCCATGAATCGCTATAAAGTGGCATCAAGTAATTGTTAATGAAATCATTGCTCCCTAAAGCAACCACATATCTAGCTTCTTGGAAAAACTTGTCTGCTTCCACTATGCCAACTTTGCTTCTTATCATTTCTGTTGTCCCTTGAAAGAGCTCAATTTGCCTGTAAAGAGAAAGCCTTTGAATCTGCAAGACACCCCAAAAAAAAAAAAAACTTTCAGAACGTCTTAAATGGAGCTATCTACTTCCATATTATATATATATATATATATATATAATATATATATATATATATATATATTATATATTTTTCTTGATGCCACCTTAATTTGAATCTGCAACTTACAAAGTAGGTTCCAGTTTCATTCAGAATCCCACCACCTCCGGAGGCATAATTGACTCCATTTTCCAGTATTTATGTCTTCGGTTAAAGGATGGGTCCAGAAAGGCCGGTGGCCGTGGGAACCCCATGTGGTCGCCTGATCAATATGCACAAATTAATAAGTATAACACGACTCGCAAATTTAACACGAAGTTAATACAAAATTACTAGATTATGATTAATGTCAAGATCAGACTCGTTTAATTAAATCAGTTGAGTCATGTCTCGATATAATCCGAATCCAACTCACAACATAATGTAAATGTATACATAATTGGTTAAGCAAGAATGGAGTACCTATAATATCAGAGACTGTACGGCCATTGGTGAACCTCCCATTAGGCAAGCCATTGCCAAAATCAATACCATACCATGGCAGGCTGGCCTGAGCGAGGCTCCTGCTGAGGCGCATGTTGTTTCCGACGTCCGACAGGGAGTCGCCGAATATGAACTGCACCACCTTGCAATTGTATCCATCCATGGCAATTCCTAGGATGGCCACCATTATTGTTAGTACCACGGGGAAGTTGATCTTCATGTTTGATAATTAAGCAGCTCCTAATTAATTGGTTTCAGGCCCTCCAAGTTCTCTGTGTGAAATGTTGTGTCTGACGTTTAAGGAGATTTGGGTTGGATTTAAACATGCCACTCATGCAACGTATGGGTGGAAAAAGTAGGCACTAACGAGAAGATCGACGTACGTTTTTGAGAGACAAGAGTAGTTGCTAATTTGATAAACCAACTGGTGGCGATTCTAACCTACCTGCAACTACCGCGCGGCCTGATTTTGCTGCAACCGCGTGTCGTAGTCAATGTCCCAAACAATTTAACATAATTACATAATTTTATATATATATATATATATATGTGTGTGTGTGTATATTTTTTAACTAATTCTTTGATTAATTAATGTTCCAGTAAAAATTAAATTAAGTGTTGGTTGTGACTACCGCATTAACATTGAAGATAATTGTATGATAAAAATGAAGTATATAGCATTATTCATGAATAAAAATATATAACGACGTGAAGATAAGAAAATATTATAATGTTCCATGTCCCAAACAATTTAAGAAAGACAAAGTTTCTCCCCACACTAGGCTAGAAGAAATTCTCTCAATTACAGCCTATTAAACTAACATGTGTCATTCGAGCATGTGAATTATCACATTCATAATACATGTTATAATAATATGATTA
>FXXK01000518.1:0-17143 GCA_900184695.1 Betula pendula | reverse complement strand
GAGATGACGTAGAAACTATAATTTTAAGACTAGAAAGTGAACAAAGGGATCTATTTTAAATTTAGACAAAACTTTAAAGACCGTATTCTTTGAAATTAAAAACCTAATTAATTAAATATAAATCAAAATGAAGGCCCAATGGTGATATGATTTTTCCCTTAAGAGAAAAAAAAAAAATCAAATTAAAGAGCTAGATTGACCATACTACATCAGCATAATAAGAAAATAGGTGATTGGATTGAGAAGTCTACTATATACACCATTTCCTTTTATAAGAATCCTTCTTTACAATTGTACCATTGAATATGTGGAATCCACGATTTAATGATGGATTTGCACATCTCTTATATGGATGGATAGAGATGTGCAAGAGATCAACATTTTCTTATTATTTTTTTAAAAATAATGGTCATGACTTGCATCATGAGAATTTGAAAAGCCATAAGTTTATATATTTTTTTTTTTTGTTTTTGTTTTTTTTTAAATGATGCCTGCCAACGTAAATTGCTTCGTGGGTTTAGGAATCCAAGTTGGAGGTGTTGCTACCCTTGTCACATGATATGAGATTAAATTAATAAGTACATGACATCACATACCTAGATAACGTATCTACCTACCTAACGTATAAACGTGCATCAGATAAATGGTTAATTCCTTAGTTCTTATTTGATATGTGCAACTGTAACTTCGCATACAAGTTAATGGATTTACATATTTTCATATATAGAACCTTTTGGTCAAAAGTCTTTTTGTATTACAAAGTGCAATATGTTGCTTCTATGGTGTGTAGGCTGTAAATTAACAAAGCTACTTGCGAGCGAGCTCGAGCTCTGCTTGGTGAAGCTCGAACTCGAAACTCGACTCATTTATTAAAACGGGCTGTTCGCAAATCATAAAAATAGGCTCGATTATTAAACGATACAAACTCATATAAAGCTCGATTCGGCTCGGTTAACATTCGTGAACATGCTCCCGTATAAGGCTTGGCTTGCTTATTAGCTCGACTCTGTATATATTTACTATGTACATATATATTTTTATATATAATAATAAAAATACTTATATATTATATTACGTTATTAGGTAATAATAGTTAATATATATTATGTTCATGCTAATAAAATTGTATTTTATATAGGTAATATGTTATAAATTAAAAGTTATACAATAATTTATGTTTAATACATAAAATGTTATAATTTATAAGTATCTTAACAAATGTATGTTATCATATGTGTAGTTGATAATGGGGACGACCACCATTATATATAGTCTTAATACTTATTATATAATATGTATACTATATTACTAATGTATAATATCTAATAATCTATAATAGTGCTATATACATATAACTGGTATATAATTCTTAACTAATTATAATATTTATAATATGATATAATTATTATGTAACATATGTTAATCAATTAACAATTAACATATTAATATGTAGTGTTAGTTACTAATTCTATGTTAACATATCATATATCAAATATGTTATAATTTTTTTTTTTTTTTGAACTAGAATATTGTTATATTCATTGATAACAAATCAATAGCATAAAGCTCTTACATCATAAAGCTCAGATAAATATAGCACAACATTATAAAATACAAAATCATAAATTTAAACAAATATCTTACAATTAAAAACTATTTATGATTTCAGCTTCCTTAACTCATGTATAACTCCAGTTAAGAACAAATCTACTCCAAGTAGACAAAATCATAAGACATGGGTTGGCCAATTCTCCACTAAACTTTATTTTTTTCGGCCATGAGAAATAGTCCCTACACTGATCTACTCCTTCTCGACCGTAGAAGTCAAGAGACAATACATGTCTTCGACCCAAAGGTCAAGACAACAAGAAACAAAAAAAAAAAAAATCCCCACCAGAAGCGGGCAACGAAAAGCACATCAAATATTGTAACTACTTGGCCACTTTAGGACTTTTCTATAATAAATATTGTTGACTCACTCAAATCATATATCAATTTACTTCTTATAGCAATGTGTTCTTATAACTTTTTTTTTTTTTTTTTGTACAAATACCACATGATTCGTAAATCCTAGCACCCCTTACAAATGTAGGTCCAAGCTTCCCCTTTCTACATGTTGTTTTGTATTCGATCAATGGCAGAGTATCGAACAATTTCTTGGTTTCCGATGGTTTTTTGTAACTACGTGCATTAAAAGAGGGGATTCTGTTGAATACTGGTATTTTTCTTTTTATCCAATCCCTTTGTTGTGTTTCGCTCTATCTTCTTGGACTCATTCTTGGCATATACGATTTCAAAAGCGAATTCCATTTTTTAAAAGCAAAAAAAAAGGAATTCATTTTGAATCGCTGATCTGTGTGCATGTTCTTGATCACTATGTTCACTGCACGGGTATGAACGTACGTAAATTATTCCCATTAATCGATTGCTAATCCAATCAAAGTTCAAGCAATCATTTAATTGTCTATACCCGGGTCATTTGAGATTAAATTCTGCGGTATTCTAATTAGGCAAATCAGACGTTAATTGGTTGAAGCTTTGGTCCGGTCTGACCTGATCGGCTGCAGAGTCCATTGTTACCGAGATCAGAATGGATTTTTTTTTTTGGTATCATTGTGTTTAAACAGGATTTAATCTGATGGAGGATGTTCCCGTTATTTTTGAGTGATGTAGCGTATTGGCACGTTTCTCTACGTTTAACCAAACTCGAATTGGGATTGTGTGAGGGTTTTTTTGTTGTTTTTTTTTTATTGTTTTCGTATGTGTATGGCATTGCTGTGGATGATAACATGTTAATGGCATATTGGTAGTTGACAAATATTATTTACGCTATGGAAGGTGGAAGGGATCTATGTTTATTTGGACGAATTAGCCGTTCTTGAATTAAAAACTATTATTATATAGTCAAAGAGGGCAATGTCTGAATATGTTCTTAAGGAAAAAACAATTCAAATGTGGTAGATGGACCATACTAATGCATAATGATAGTGTTGTGAGGGTCGTATACAGGTTTCTATTATAATGGAATGCTTCTTTTCACATTCCATTGAATATGTGGATCCAGATTTATGATGATTTTGCCATCTGTTTATATGGGGTGGATAAGGGATGTGCAGGGGATTAAAAACATTTTTTTTTTTTTTTTAATAATGTCGATAGAGGCTTGCTAATCAGATGGAGATTTGAAAGCCCTTGTAATTTTATAATATTTTGTTTTTGTTTTTGTTTTTTTTAAGATTGCAGATGGCCCAAACGGTATTGCTGTGGTTTTAGGGAATCCAGGTTGGAAGGTGTCTTATCCCTTGTACATGTAATGAGTATTTAGTTTCTCGATACTAGTACGTTATTACCTACCTGCGTATAACGTGCTAGTAATGGTTTACATTCTTAGTCTAGTTGATATGTGAACTGATGCTCAAAGTTATGGTTCTCAATTTTGTTTCATATATGCCTTTTGGGTCAAAATCTTTTGTATTTACGGTGAATGTTGCTGCCTATGTGTGGTAGGGTGTAATACCAAAGGCTTTAGCGGCGGACTCGGACTGGTTGGTGAGGCTGACTCGGAACTCGATTCATTTTTAAACGGGCTGTTTCGCAACTAAGCATAGGGGCTCGTATTACGTACTCATATAAGCTCGTTCGGCTCGTTACATTCGTGATGTCGTATAGGCTTGGCTGCTTATTGGCTCGGACTGTATCTATTTACTATGTCATATTATTATAGTAATATAAATAGGATATATGATTATTTATTACTTATTAGGTAGTATAGTATGTATATTATGTTCATGCTATAAATGTTATTTCTAGGTTATATTTTTTAGGTTACTAATTTTGTGTATATAAAATGTTATATTATGTCTTAACAATGTATGTTTTATCAAGTGTAGGCTTTGATTATGGGAGAACCCCTTATATGTCTTTAATACTAGTTATATTGTATTACTATTATTCTATGACTTTCTATAAATTGAGAGGGTATATTACATTAACTGGGTACTTATTTTAATAATTTATTTATCATTGATTATTTTTACCACTATGTTAATCAATTATATTAATATTAATATGGGTGTGTATTATTCTATGTTAACTTATTATCATATGTTATATTTTTTTTTTTTTTTTGACTGAATATTTGATTTTCTTGTAACATCAATGGCTAGACTTTTTCCTCAAAGCTCAGATATTAGCAACTTATAAAATTAATCATATTTAAACAAATATTTCAATTGAAATATTTATGTTTTCAGCTTCCTCTAAACTATGTATACTCCAGTTAAGACATCTATCAATACAAAATCTAGCATGGGTTGGGGCAAATTCTCACTAGACTTATCTTTTTACGGCTTGGAATAGTCCTACACGATATTACTCACTTCTCGAGTGAGTCAGAGGACATACATTCTCGGACAAAGGTGCAGCAAGACAAAAAAGTCCCACAGAGCGAGGGAAAAGCCAATTTTATAATTGTAAGTCTGGGGCACTTTTGGCTTCGTCTTTCTAAGATATGTTGGGACTCACGCAACCGACAATTAAAATTAATAGCTCTAAGTGCAGGAATTGTGCCTAAAGTCCCTAGTCAGATCTTAGATTTTGTTCTTATAACTTTTTTTTTTTTCGTCTTTCTCCTCGTAATATACCCCCTTGGCGATTGCTATCTAGTATGTTCCTTCTCTTAACTGGAGGTTTATATATCATGTGTTTAGAGGGAAAGCTGTATAATCTATAAAAATAAACCTTAGTTATTATTCAAATTGTAAAGATATTTGTTTAAATTGATGATTTTTGTAGTCAGTGTCTATATCAATTATTATTTGTTCGTTGTCTACAAATTATCTTTTATTATATGACTTCTTTCTTAAGGTGATGTAAGAGTTTTCTATGAAGTGCATCTACTTTTTGTATAGTTCAAATGAAATTAAGGAAAAAAAAAAAGATTTGACTGATTCGGGTTCGCAGAGAGGCAAAAAATAAAAGGATAGAATGATGGTATTTGGTTAACATATTGTAATGATATTAAGATGAGATATGTTTTAACCATTAGTATTAGTTATATTTACACTTACTATATCTATGTATAATTCATCGTTAATCTAGTTTAAACTTATTGTTATACTCAATTACATCGCTATTACAGGAATAAATAATGAATTATATCATATTAGCGGGCATAAAATGGATATGATAATTTAGTAAGAATGGTTCTATCTGAGATGTTGGGATACCAGATCTTCGTGTTTAATCTATTGGGTATTATAAGGACTGGATTTTATGTATTTACTATTATCATATCTTTTTTCTTAGGGAATAACAACTTAATTAGGCTCGAAAATATAGGACCCCTTGAATGCAACTCTGGGACCGTTCTACTAATCATAAATACAGCCTTATATAATAGTATTAAAGATGTGACGTTGAAATCCGACATACCTGTCGTTCTCTCTCTCTCTCTCTCTCTCTCATTATTCTCATTAAGCAGAGGTGTGTCTCGATAAGGACATTCGGCGCCGCTAATGGGGGGCGGTTCGAAGCGTCGATCTATGCCAAGGTTTTTCCCTGGTGAGCCGAGCCGAGGGTAGGATTTCTAAGCTCGTCAGTAGGTCACAGCCCTCGTGTTTTGTACATGCAAAAACTGGCGGGCTCGCACAAAACTACTCGGCCGAGCTCCGGCTGTTTACGCTCATATTGTGTGACTGGACGGATCATATTGTTGTTGACTGGCTATTTATTATATTTAGTATTTTATAGTATGTAGAAAGGTTAAGTGGACCTTCTTGATCCTTTGTCCACTTAGGGTTTTGTGTATCGTATAATGTTCACTAACCTAAGCAACCTAGCTCTAACGGTTACTCGACAATAGAGATTTTGTATTTGATTTTTGTGGTTAATTGGCTTTAATTCTCCATAAGCATGAAGCCCTTTTACGTTCAGTTTGCTTTTACCGATCAGTGCATCCCTTTATTGGCTCAGGGGATTGTAATCAGTCTTTTATGATCAGATCATCTTCATTGGGATTGGTAGGTATATTTTAAGTAGTATTGGTATGGTAAATTGAGTCCTATGGGATTGTAACCCTATTTAACCATCCAAATATATATATATAATTTATAGTATTTATATATATATGCGTTCATTTTCTCGTTAAAAGTCGATCCTCTTACTTGTTAATCGTTAATATGGTCCCTATCATTGCCCGCATTGTCGTCAAGCTCACTATCACAGCTCTTTTTGTTTACATTCGTTACTTGGGCGCAAGCCCAAGCACACCATCAGAGTCTTCTTAGTCGCACCCATCAACGGCCGATGAGGTTCCCATCGAATTTCACATCTCTGAGTTTCAGATAATGAAGAAAAACTTTGATGATCCTCTAGGTCCAGTTTCTAATCCAGGAACGCGAACTCGCACAACATCAAGAACCTTTGGGTCCCCAAACGTGCTGCTTTATTGTGCAATGGTGGTGTTCGCATCTTCTCCTTGATTTTGCACCTGGGTGTCCCTGTTAAAAAACAACTAGCGTTATCGAGAGATATTTCGGCGGTGGTTGCCCTTCCATCCACCGAGATGATAAGGTGGCCGTGTTAGGAAATATAATAAGAAGAAAGCAAAAAACAATCACACATGACATCAAGATTTAAGTGGTTCGGCTTAACAAGCCTACATCCACTATTGGAGACAACCTGAAGAAAATCAACTATCAAAAGGTGAGTACAAAGAGAGTAACAGGGTGAAAAACCACTCAAAAACCCAAACCCCAATACATCCAAATCTCATTCTTACTTACAAGAGAATAAAAAGAAAAAACATTTCTTTTCTCGTGTATGGCGCTCTTTTTTTTTTTCCTATCCACTAAAGCTCTCAATTTTTTGCACACAAAACAAAGGTTCCAAATCATGCTTATATAGAGCACGAAAGTCTATCACTTTTCTAGCTTGAATTGTAAAACAAATCTAAAGTCACAAAGAACATGAAAAACTATCATAGCCCACACACTCCAAGTTAGAGAATGACTCAACTACAAAATTGATGGGTGAAAGACACATCACACCAACAATCTCCCACTTGACTTGAATCCCATAAAGTCGCAATAGAATGAATCTCCTCTAGATGTCTCCTCCACATGTTCTTAAGCTTGAAGACTAATTGAAGCTGAACATAGCTACAGTTTCTCAACAGTCACACCTTTTGTAAACATGTTTGTTGGATTCTCTGTACCACGAATCTCTTAATTAAGTATACAACTGTTCACTTTCCAGTAATGAACGTATAAAGTGATACGTCAACTGAATGTTCTTCGTCTTCAAATGATACACTGAATTCTTTGCAAGAAAAATAGCACTCTGACTGTCATTATGTAGAACGCTCTTCTCATTTTTCTTACCCAACTCATCCAAGAAACCCTTTAGCTAGACCATCTCCTTTTCGGCTTCTGTCACAACCACATATTCAGCTTTCTATGGTAGAAAGGACACCAATTTTCTGTAACTTTGAAGCCCAGCACACTGATATACCTCCCAGGGTATATACAAACCCTATAGTATTCTTTCTACTATCAACATCACCCACTAGATCAACATCCACGTAGCCCTGCAGCTTCAAATATGCTCCTATGAAGCAAATGGACATATCTAAAGTTCCTCTCAGATATCACAAAATTCACTTGATTGCCTCCAAATGTTGTTTCCCTAGATTGCCCATGTATTTACTCACAGCTCTTACTGCATGTGCAATATCTGGTTTAGTGTAGACCATTGCGTGCATTAGACTTCAGATAGCTGAGGCATAGGGCACCTTGCTCATGTATATCTTCTCCTGATCCGTCTTTGGTGACTGATCCTTGGTTAGTTTGAATTGACTTCCCAAGAGTGTGCTTACCGGCTTAGCTCCATCCATACTAAACTTGCCAAGAATTTTATTCATATATTCTGTAGGTGAAATCTTCAGTGTACCATTGGCTCTGTCCCTGATAATTTTCATCCTAATAATTTGTTTAGCAGCTCTAAAATCCTTCATTGCAAATTGTTTTGACAACTATTTATTCAAATTGTTAATCTCCTTAATACTGGCCCTTGCAAAGAGCATTTCATCCACATATAGCAATAGAACGATATAAGAGTTTTCAAAACTTTTCACATAACAACAATTATCTGCATCACACCTCGTAAACCCAATATTACACTTGAAGCTGTCAAACTTCTTGTACCATTGTCTTGGAGCTTATCTTAGGCCATACAAACTTTTTCTCAGTTTGCGTACTCGACTTTTTTTTCCCTGCACTGCGAATCCCTGTGATTGCCTCATGTAGATGTTTTCCTCCAAATCGCCATGAAGGAATGCTGTCTTCACATGTAACTGCTCAAGATGCAGATTCTCTACCGCCATAATTTTCAGTACCAGTTTGATGGTTGTCATTTTCACCATTGGTGAAAATATGTCAGTGTAATAATACCTATCTTTTATTGAAAGCCTTTGACAACCAATCTCACCTTGTAGTGCTTGCTACCATCATGCTTACCATTTGTTTTGTACACCCAGTCGTTATGTAAAACCTTCCTATTTGCTGGCAACTCAGTCAGTTCTCATGGCTGATTAGTCATCGATGAGTTAATCTCATCTTTCATGAATAACTCTCACTTGGTTGATTTTTTAACCTGCAAGGCTTCATCATATGTCTCTAGCTCACCGTCATCTGTCAACAGAATGTGGAACAGAGATGGTGAAAAACGCTGTGGAGGTCTAATGATTCTGGTAGACCTTCAGACAGCCGTTGTAGGAGTTCTCTGCTCAGTTTGTTGCTCTTCAATTTCTTCAACTTCAGGATCAAGTTCAGCTTCTGGACCCTCATCAACTTCTGAGTTTCTTCTTTAAGTTGCACCTTTAGGAATCTCATCCAAACTAATAAAATCAGGCTTCTCAGCCTCTGACTCTACATTGACTGATTCTGCATTCAAACCATCCTTGTACACATCCATTTCATTAAAAGTAACATTTCTACTTCTAATGATCTTCCAATTTTGATCATCCCAAAACCTATACCCGAATGCCTCATTCTCATAGCCAATGAAATAACATTTCTTAGACTTAGCATCTAACTTGTTAAGAGCATCAACAAGTTCCTCAGTCGCTTGCTCTGGAGGAGGGAGGTAGTCAGTTAAAACTGTCTTCAGATCAACCTTGAAGATTGAGGGATTCAAAGCTATCGTTCTGAAGCTCTCGAAACCCCAGTGAAAGCCTTTAACCCAACTATGGTCTCTATACCAAGCAAAAAATGAAGTCAAATTCCAAAATCTGTCTCAGTTCTCAGTTAAATCTTCCTCAGTTACCGAGACAACTGCTTTTTGCTGAGACGACTACTTTTTACTGAGACGATTGCATATACACAATTTGTCAAACAAGAGAAATTTTATTGAATACTCTCGAAAATTCAATGCTCTCAGAATTAATTTTTTGTACTAAGTGCTAGAGCCAAGTATTAAAAAAGGACCGAATACTCCCCAGGAGCGAGTGTTCCCCGAGACCGACTGCTCTCGAAAACGATCACTTGGCACTGAAGCCAGTATTGCAAAATACTTATTTCTTGTAAGTGACAAATACAAATGTATAGTCATAACAAGCATGGCATGAGATTTGACAAGACTCAACAAGGGAAGCCACGAGAATCCGATACGTGGCATGACTAGATAGGATCCCGTGATGAATATAAGAGATAAAAACCGATATGGCCGGAAAAGAAGACAGGTGAACTTAATTCCCATAACCGAGTGACATCTCGAATAAAGGAATTGGGGGGTAACTGTTGGGAAATATTTCAGCACCAATCGGCTCATCCCATTACGTAAACAGGCAGACCTGACTTGCACAAGTCCATGAAGATACGTCCTTATCCAGATATGATAAGAAGGATAAGAGGAAGAAGTGTCCATTCCAGAAAGGAATACTATTGCGATTAGCTTTAGTCTTGGATGATCCTAGATAAACTCTTATCACATCTAATTGGGGATAAGAGTTCTACTCGATTCTTATTGACAGTTCTATTCAAATTCATGCAAGAGAATTTTATTCAAACTCAGATAAGAAGATGTATAAGCTTAACAAACTCCTAGCCTATAAATAGGCTCATATTATCAGGTATTAACAAACTGAAATCTCTGCACTCTTATTTTTTTAAAGAATCAATATCTCAGATACTGACTTAGGCATCGGAGTGGGATCTAGCCGGCACCCCCGACAAGCTCCTTTGTTCATGTTTATTGTTTTGAAGCTATTAAAGAAACTCTCAACGAAAGCACACGTCACCATACCAGAAACTGTACCGAACAACTAATGTAATAAAACGTATATTTTTTCTTTCCATGGCCATCGAGAATTCAAGTTTTTTGTGTTGTTGTAATTTGTTGTTGACTTGTTATTAATATTTGTCTTTGAATATGTAACATCTACTTTAGGTGCCTTGTATCGTATTATTCTGGACAAATCATTGACTAGATCGACTTAGAATGTTTGTCCATGATGAAATTTCGCCACATCAAAAATTTGATGTCATGAACCAAAGTTTTATTATGGGTTTTTCCCGTACGTAAGTATATATACTCTCTACAACATTGTACCTTAAGAAATTAAAATTTGAGAAATAATGTGATAAAATATTTAATTAAAGACATGTCTTGTATGTTTGGATTGAGCACTACAGGACTCATGGGAGTTAGATCACATAAGGGATCGAAAATCTAAGTTTTAAGACTTAGAAAATTTCAGAGCTACAGCATCCTGTTCGAACCAGACAAGGTGCCATTAAAACATTTTTCATATGCAATAAGAACAAGCATTATTCTACAGATGCGGCCTTACGTCATGTAAATAATATAAGTAAATCTTATACAAACGATGCGTGGCACACTTGACGAGTTATAAATACGCAACAGCTACTTCAAAGATCCTTCCTAGCTAACCCATTTCACTTTCGTTACGTTTCGTTTCGTTTCATCAATCACTTTGTTTGAGATGATCTATGCAAATTAAGGAGAAATTGTTAATCGGTGATGTTAAGGGCATATTTTGGATTGGAATCGGGGCTTGGGTATGGACTTAAACATATTTGAAGGAAATTAAGGAGAATTTCCTCCGGTCCTATTAAGGAAGAGGACTACAACCGGATGCTTTTTTACGGACTAAACATATTTGGAGGAAATAAATTTAAAACAATGTGAACTTGGCTTTTTTTTTTTTGGCAAGTGAATTGCATTAATAGAAGGAGAGGATAATTCAAAAGGAGGGCAGCAGCACCGATGATGATCTAATTCATTATTAACTTTTTTGGACGATGCACTTGTTCCTTTTGGGCTGGGCTTGACTGCTTTGAGATTAAATTTAGGTTAAACTCTACTCTCATATGATTATGGGACACTGCTAACTGCAGGTCAAAGTTTGACTTCAATCTGAATATATGAATACCACCTGAAAACAATTTAAACAAGATATAAAAAAATTCAAATTACCTTTAGGTTATGTTTTACACAAAAAGAATTTATTAAATAGCCTTTATTAAGAATAGTCATTCTGCGTACTAAACGTGTCCTTAAAGTATTGTTGACTACAACAAAAAGAAGACAATTTTAGCAATAAATACATCAATTATTTTTGTACCGTCACTTATAATACATCTTTATCTTACAAGAAGAAAGTTTTCTAATGGATGAATTTTTTTTTTTTGTTAAAGAGAGCTTTCTACGTTCTACAAAGTATCATAACTCCATCAGCTATTTCATACTTTTCATCTTCATTTTCTTGTGGTGGAGTGAGTGGCCTGCAACACCCCCATACGGTTGTTGGGGGTGGCACGCGCACCCTGGCTACCTTTGGGGTGGCTTGTGCACCACCCTAGAGCTGGGGTGGCTTCGGCCACCCCCAGTGGTGGCCTCGTAAAACACAGTCACCTCCAAGAAAGTCAGGGTGCCACACACTACCCAGATTCGGGCTAGGGTGGTGCGCGACCACCCTTGGCCCTCTAGGGTGGCTCACAAGCCATCCCAAAGTTAGGTTTGAGCCACCCCCAAGTGCCACCTCTAAGGAAGCCAGGGGTGGGCCGCGCACCACCCTAGCCCAGATCTCGAGTGGCACACGGCCACCCCCATGGAACAAGGTGGCGGCGAAACCCCGCAGCAAGCCTCTGGGGGGTGGCTCAAAGCCACCTTGTTACACCACGAGGAGTGGCTACTTGTTGGCACCACTCTCTTTGCTTTTTTCTTTTTTTCTTTTTTGAAAAAAAAATTTTGATTTTTTAGTTTATATTTTTTTAATTTGGAAGAATGCAAAATCAGTCCTTGTAATTGGCCTAAATTACAAATCACTATTTGTGATATAGAAAAAATTTAATTTAGAGGTCCCAAAAGGTAGGCCAAAATAACATTTGTCCCTACATCAAATTTAATTCAAAAGTAGCATTTGAGGACCTCTGAATGTTATTTTTTATATCACAGAGAGTGAATTTGTAATTTTAGGTAAACCACAAAAGACTGATTTTGGCAGTTTTTTTGTCCTTATTTTTTGTTTTGTTTTGGTTTGGTTTGTTTTTTGTTTTTTTTATTTCTATTTTATTTTGTATTTAAGTTTTTGTATTTTTTTTTTTTTAAGTTTTCTTTACTACTTTTTTTTTTTGTGACACTTTACCCTCCGAAAACATTTTCGATCGTTTAGGTAGAAAAAAAGTCACTTGTCACACAGGTGACTTGATTTCTGTCCAAAATAATTGAAAACATGGATAGAGGGTTTTATTTGTAAATGTGTGAAAAATTAGAGAAGTCAAGAGGCTAAAACGCAAATAGCTAAATACTACATGGGCAAAGTGTATTTAACCAAAAAAAAAAAACGTACTCTTTTCACTCAAATTTTCAACTTTCCAATAAAAGAGCGTGGGACAATTTTAAAAAGTCAACAATTTAGGCAGTGGCCATTGGCTCTTGAAGGGGATGGCTTCCTTTGTACTACAATTTTTTTTTTTTGGGCTCTTGCAGGGCCCATGGCCCCTTCTAGCTTGTAGTAACTCCGCCACTGCATATCTCCCAAGCATTTAAGTTTTTTTGACAAAATTTTCTTTGCCGTGCTTTGCTTTTCTTCTTCTTTTCTTTTTATTACATTAGGCATGTGGCCTATTTGTTTATCATAATTACTTTTTCTTGAAAAATTTATTTTCTTTGAATAACCTACGATTAGATGGACTCGGGATCTAGGGCGGAGCCACATAACTCCTTGGGGTTGTGGCCCTAAAATTTTAAAATTTTTTAAGATTTTAAAAAATAATTTTTTAATTTTTTTTTAAAAAAATGCCCCTCAAAATCTAAAAATGCTAACTACATCTCCACTTTTTCTTTTTCTTTTTTTTGTAATAACTTCATCACAAAAGAACAAAGAGTAGCTTACATCATAGCAAGGATAACCTTACAATTAACTAAAAATAAGAACAGGGGTCGTCCTACTGAAAATAAGATAAAAAGGGAGAAGAAAGAAAAAATAAGTGAAAATGCAGTCAAGAGTGACCTCTAATTTCACGGCTCAATAGTCACACTGGTTGGGCGCATAAATTAGCACTTCTTCTAATTTTTCTTAGCCTTTAAAAAGAAAAGAACCGAAAAGAGGGTGAGATTAGCAATCAGCTATTAAATTCGAAATATTTCATTCTTGATGATTTCCTGAATTTTGCAATGCTGTAATGACAATGTGGAGTCCCCTAATTTAAATATCTCAATTTCAAAAGAAAATGAAATAATCTTTTTTTCAGATCAGATGGCCTTTTAAAATCCAAGGCACATAAATGTGTCGTTTTTCCTTTTGCTCCCACTTTTTTTTTAAAATAAAATAAAATCTCTCCCACTACATTTTTATCTTTTTTTATTCAACACCCTCTTCAAAATAATATCATTTAATATCAAGATCAAATCATCAATTTAACTTCAGCACTTTGGTTATGAACATATCTACTAACTTTAAAAAATAATTGAACCTATTGTCTGTTGGATAGCTTGTCCTATGGAACTTGCAAAAATCACGTCTTCAAATTATCTCCGAATTACGTGAAATTTGTCTTGAAATTCTTCTTTCTGTTAAGGCCTTCAAATCATAGAATCCCACAACTGTTGCCACATACATTTGTTGTTTTTTGAGCTTTATACCCGTTAAAATAATAACTCCTCCAACAACATGTAATAATTAAAATTCATTTAATAAATCAATTCAAATGAAACAAATAATATTTTACTTAAATTATTTGTTAAATACTCTTATTAGGTAATTATAGATGTGCATCACAAAACCCTCAAGCCGCATGACCACTTTTGCTGGGTGGGGGATTCTCGTGAGACAAACTTTTTGGCAATGTATTGAAGCCAACTCTTTTTTTCGATACACGTGACAAACGACCGGCAAAAAGTTGGACAAAATGAGTGCTTTTTATAAGCCATGTCCAATTTTAATCCCTTTGAAAACTAAGAAACTACTCAAAAAAAAAAAAAAAAACTAAAAAGTATTTAAATTGCACTAGGAACATGTTTGTTACGAGGATGACATTCCTATGGAATGAGCCCTTTATCAAGTATGAAAGTGAGTGTAATGCATTAGCCTTGAAATAGTCCATTCTGATGGTCGATAATGAATAGTTATTCCTTTAATTGAGGAAATAACCATTCTTTTCAACTTAAGAGGAAGATTATTCTCTTTAATTGAAAGGATAGTTTATTTCATCATGACTATTAAAATGGTTATTCCCAACGGTTGATTTACTCTAGTTCATTTTCATTTTTTAATACAGGCTATTCCATGGAATAAATCATTCCGACGATACCAAACCATAACTTAAAGAAAGACAATGACCAATGTTTATGATTCTAACCCTTACTTTTATTATCTTGTCTTCTATAATTTGATTGTGAAAAATTGAGATTAATACAAATAATAAAGAATTTTTCTTACTTAGTTCAGACCTGAATTTGGATTTTAAAACCTTTAATTCAATCAAGTAAAAGCAATTTGCCAGATTTATAATGTTTTGAATAGGTCAAATCCAAAATAGTGGTGAAATGCGATTGGTTGCCTGACATAAACGCAAGGCCTATGAACACCATACACCCGTGTCAGAATACTATTGAACAGCTTTACTTTGGGTGGCTGACTTTAAGGATGAAATTTGCACCTAATAGGTTTAAACATAAAAACTTATGAGATAACTATTTCTTAAAGACTTCAAGGCTCAATCATCTAAGAATCAACACCTTGAGGTTAATAATTATTACATCTCTTTATCCAAGTATAAATGTTCATTGGTCTAGTGTGCCAAATAATATGTCCATGTGCCCGGCTTCCAATAGTACCTATTTTCAAGGTAATAGTATATACCTATCTCTTGTCCAAGAAAAATATTCATGTAGTCTATGTTTTATGGTTAGGTAATATCTTTTGAACATGCACTAATTAAATTCACCATAATTTAACTTTTATATATTATGTGAATCCCTCAATTCAAAGCATGTTATTACTCATTAAGTTCTTCCCAAGAGACCCCTTCTTCCCCCTTTCCCTCTCTTGGCTTGAAAAAAAAAAAAAAAAAATGTTCTTCCAAAGTGAATTCGCGGATTTTGGAATGTGATCAATTTTCTTTCCAAAAACTTGATGTTGCCTGCATCCAATGGATTCTCGGAAAAGGATCGGAGCGGGCCAGCAAAAGGCACCCCTGCTTTCGCTGGACCCGCTCCTCTCCTTTTCCTGATTCTCTAGCTTTCTTTTCTTTTTCTTTTCTTGCTTTGCTTCTTTCCTCCTTCTTTAATGCACATATTCCAAATCTCACAAAATATGCTACAGCATATCACCTTTTTTTCTTTTCTTTTCTTTTTATTTTTTTTCATTTTAAATCAGGGCAAAATGGCGTCCCATTCTCTTTTAAATGCCTTGGATTCTCATATCTCCAGTGCACAGGTAGATACATCCATGATAGGAGGGGTCTAAAGTAAGGAAATATAAAATAATATAAAGTAGGCACTTATGACATAATAACATTTTTTAAAAATAAACACTTAAAAGATGAAACTCACATGAGCATGAGATAATTAAGAAATGACCAAAAGCTTACCTTTTGTTTTAACACATTAATCACACTCTCTCACAAATTCTTTATTCAGGTAATCTAACAAATCATGAATTATAACCTGAAAACATTTAACAAGATTATAAAAAAATAAAATAAAATTCAATTACTTTAGAGTAATTTAAAAAAAAAAAAAGAAGACAATTAATAAAGTTTCATACCTTTAGACTTGTTTGGATTGCGATTTCCAAAAGTAGCGATTTTAAAATAGCAAATTTAAAACGTGATTTTGTGAAAAACGCAATTAAGTGTTTGAAAAATCGCAGTTTGTCTTTTAAAATCGTAAGTTTAGCATTTGAAATTCTGCTTTTTCAAAAAAAGACCCCCTTTAACTGCGATTTGAAACGCAAAAAATAATCTGCATTTTCAAAATGCGCAATTTTTTAAAGACAGTTTTCAAAAAATTCTGTATTTGTCGACAGCATCAAAAGAAGAAAATTTTGCAAGAAATACTTCAATTATTTTTGTACCGTTTAACTTTATATAAACTTCTTTATCTTACGAGAAGAAAGCTTTCTATGCCGTAGGGAAAAACAAAAGCTTTTAACCGTCTACAAAGTACCATCACTCCTATAACATTCTAGCTTGAGCTTTTGAGTTGAACTATTTTTTTTCTACCAAGTCAAGTCACTCTTTGTTTAGAAAGTATCAATTTTAATAAAAAAAACAAAGGTGTGCCATTAGAAAATTGATAGAAATTTTTTTATAAACTCCGTCTGTAAGAAATTTTTTGAAAATGACATGTGTTCTTAAGCATGGAAATTATATATTTTTTAATAGTATATGCTTTTTATAATGTTTTTTTAAAACATTAATTAAAATTATTGTTCCTACATATTTAAATATAATGATTAATTAAAGACAAATTTTATAAAAGAAAATTTATAATAATTTAAGACTTTTTAATAAATATATATATATATATATCGTATTCTTTTCCGGCTCAATTTTCAACATTCCAATAAAAGAGCGTGGGACAATTTATTTAAAAAGTCAACAATTTAGGTAGTGGG
>FXXK01000517.1:323195-342606 GCA_900184695.1 Betula pendula | reverse complement strand
TTGGTTGAAAGGAACCTTGGTATGAATAGGGTCTGAGCCGGATAGCAATAGACATTTTAAGTTGTGGCACCCAGTGTAAATGGGACATATAACCTCTACACTCCTGTCAGACGACTCGAATCTGCACACGACCTGAACATCATTCGTGTGAGGCCGCCTTGAGCAGCAGTTGTTCACACACCGAAGTCCACTGGGAGCCGTTGCTCCACAGAGTGGCACCACGACCCTACCGGGCTGCTAGCTGAAGCTTTTCCAGCTCGGTGTTTGCGCCTGAAGAGGTTGGAGGAAAACTCTGCTCCAAGCTTATCGAGGACGCAGCAGTCGAGGGCACCTGCATGTGGGTGTAAAACTATCAGAAAAATATACTGGGAGTGAGTCTAACCTCCTCAACCAAACCTAGCAAACCATGTATAAATGGTTTTCCTACATAAAAATATAATAAACCCAATCAGATCTGCTTACCGACAGTACGCGTAGATCCAACCTCTAATCCATAAACACGAACCATAACATTAAAGCACGACTCTATATGTAGTTGCTACAGTTTTACACCTCTTACAGCTGACATATCACCGGTATACAAAGTACTCTTCACTGTTAGACTAAATTTTAACACATTCAAAATTTGCAATCAAATCAGAAACAATCTACTGTAGGGTAGGAAAAAATACACGAGGATCTCCTGGAAGCAAACGAACATTCAGTCTCCTCAACGATTCTACCCATCACGCTTTAAATCCTACGACAAATATGCAAGAAGAGATAACTTGACATGGGAAACCCTTAACCTCTGATGGCTGCTATCAGGAGAGATACGTCGCCAATCATACACGACTACATAGAATGTATCAGGTCAAGACGCGTACTGCGTTTTCATCTCCAACGACAATTCTACGTTGGATCTTTTCAGCTGTGTGAGGGGGCTTAGGAAGCCTCAGAAAAGAAGGGCAATATGGACCATCAAAGAGTTCGCTGCATCTAAGAGAAACCTTGACTCCTGTGTGCCTCCTCGACTCCCGAGTAAATTTACCAGCAGCCGCGGTAGCTTCACTTTCTGGCACAGAGCGATCCTCCGCTTCTTCGAGAGCCGGCCTCCGTCTCCGGCGCTGAAGGAAGAAGAGACGGCGGAGCCGTACCCGCCCTTCGCCGAGTTCTCACTTGGGAAGCCGTCCAGGAAGAGGCTCCGATCCTCACCCCTCGAGGAGATGCTGGACCACAGCCTTTGCCCTTCCTTTGTCGAACGGTAGGCCCTGACGAAATCCCATACTCGCAACTCCTTGCCTCATCATCCTCATTGGAAAACGAAGGATGGTCCGCACAGCGCGGCGACTCTGTAGCCTTTCTCTTAAGGGCAGGAGGTCTCCTTTGCAAGGTGAATAGTCATCTTCCATCTTCTTCATGCTGAGCTGACACCCAGGATGATTGGGCTTCAACCTACCTGTGGAGCGGGATGGGCTCCGTTGAGAGTCACCTCCCTCAGCCGAAGAGAGCGATAGCCGACCACGTGTCGGAGGAAGCAGGAAGTTCGGTTTCCTTAACCGGGGCAGGGCTCGCCCTTTGGATCTTGTCCCTAGTTGAAACCGTACTCCCCTTTTTCTTCTTCATTTTTTTTTCGCGGAAAAAGGGGGTGCGAATTGGTTGACATACCCGGCACATCTCGCACGGAGAAGAGCCAAATAAATTCTGCAGATTCAGGGTCCGAAGCAGAACCCCAGGTTCCGACTCCTCACTCCCGTCCTCCACATGCGCTATGGACCAACGATCATCTGGTCAAGCCTTTCTCTTTTGGATGGCCGTCAATTTTGGCTTGTCAAACACCGTCTTAGACGGAGGTTCCCTCCCATTTAAGTGGAATCCCCCGAGCTTCTGGCGGGCGATCCCACCAGAAATAGAGGGGAGCGTCCCATCCCAGACCAGAAACGTAAAAGAACGACTTCTCGAAAGGGGGGTTGCTCAACCATGTGGACGGGGCCAGAGAAGAAATCTTCTACCCGACCTGAAATGTCCAGGTTGTGGCCCATGAACTTGAAGGGGGTTGTAAATATTCAGGAACTCCGCGAGACAACTGTAACGCCGTACCCCAGGAACATTCGCCAGGCACACAACAGGCCTAACCAAGTGTCGCCAACGCCACCGGCCTTAAACTCTGTGGGAGCCATTCCTACCAGTGTGCAGTATTTCTCGATACCACTTGGGGGAAAAGGTAACCGGAGCCCAGCTCCAAAGATTTCTCGAAAATACACACTAATGCCCTGCTGGTGGTTCCCATGAATGTCGTCCTTAAGCCGGGGATTTCGGATTTTCACCCCGTCAGGGAATCTCATAGGTTTTCCTCAGCCTCTCGCTCTTCTGGCCTCAAGGCGGACCGCCAGGTAGACGGAGCCCTCCGACTCATCTAATCTCGAGGATTTTGGAGGCTTCGACGGTCCAGCAGATTTCGAAGATTTCCTCGGCAATCACGTCCGAAAAAGGGTTACTGGATGGAAAACGAAGGGTAGAGAACCCAGTTGCGAATGGAAGAAGAATGGGAGAGTCACGGTGGCGGCTAGGGATTTTTTTTTTTTTTTTTCCCTTTTTTTGCGAAGAAGACAAAGTAAAGCTCCCCAAAAAAAAGAAACGCACTCATTACGTTGGCCGCGAATTCGCCTCTAAGAAAAGATGCGGACAGGAGACTGAACACGTGTTTGCCGCACCAGTAAGTGACACGCAACCCTACATCTCCCACAATGACGGTTCATTTTCAAATCAAAAATAAAATCCTCCCGCCATTCCAAGCGCATGACGCGAGGTAATTTTTTAAGGGGGTAACTGTTAGGGATTGGCCTAAAATAAATTAAGCCACACCCAATTCTCCTGTGGCGCCGGCCCGTGTAGGTCAAGCCCAGGCCCGCTCACTACCGACCATGGTACCGAACCCCTAGTTCGGTTTTGTGTCTTAGATCTGGCCGAACTCCTATGTTCGGTTTCGCATAGCAAATCCGGCAGACCCCTAGGTTCGGTTCCGGTCTAAAAGAGCTCTGCCGACCTCTCAGGGTTTCGACTCCCGCAGGTAAGGTTAATGACCTGTTATGAAGAAGGGACAAGCCCCATTTATGCTAGCATTATGATCGCCGACCTCGGTAATTGTGTCCCGCAAGTTACCGATTGCCTACTAAACCCATCAACGTATTGATGTGACAAGCAAACAGGAATTTACTTATCGTGGGCCATTACGCCACGGCACGTGGATTAATCTTACATTGACCCGCATGGCAATAGCGATTAAAAGAAACACAGGGGGCCCACAGAAAGGCTCATTAATGAGCCTCGGGGGAAGCATCCACTATATAAGGAGGAGATAGGTTCGGCAAGGTACGTATGTTTCGACAATAGAATCACTCTAAGTCCTTATCTCTCAAAAAAAGATAAGAATCTGAACTTAGGCATCAGAGCTATCCCCTCCGGCAACGCTCCGGCAAGGCTCTTGTGTTGATCGTTTGCTCTTTTCTCCAGGTTACCGTACAGCCGGAGGGGTTCGGAAACCTGCCTCAAGCAGTGGCTCAACAACTTTTGCTTAACACGTAGCTCACCAAACCATTTTTTAACTAATAAAATAATTACCTCTCCTCTCTCCTCTCCTCGCTCTCTTATTTCTTTTCTTTGTTTTTTTCTCTGCACCTTTCTTCTCACACCGGCTCCTTCTTTTCTCCTTTATTTTTTTTTTCCGTGCGCTGCTTTCCTCTTTGTTTTTTTTTTTTTCAAGTATTCGTCCTTTGTATTGAATGCTTCATTTTAAAAAAAAAAAAAAAAAAAAAAAAAAAAAGACCTTTAGAAAAAAATAGAATTTTTTTAAAAATGACCATTATGAAAAAAAATTAATTTTTAAAATATGATCAATAAAAATTGACAATTTAAAAAAATATAATTGTTAGAAAATGATAAGGTTTCAAAAATATGATTGTTGGAGAAATATAATAAAGAAAGAATAAAAAAAGAATAGATAATGAATATTTAAATGAAATAGTAAAAATTGTTAGCTAAAATATTGAGCCGGATGTAAATTTTTTTGAAAAGTTGTTAGCTAAAATAAAAAAAGTAAAGTTTTAGTTAAAATTTGGCTAAACATTTGCTGAATCCAATGTAAATACTCTAATCGGACAAGCACGAGACCCAATTTTTCATATGTAGCCAATAGTTCATATCTATTAATAGAGCAAAGTGTGTTGTAGCTAGGTGTCCACGTCCTTGAAGAACAAGAAGTCACTAACACCGACTCCACCACCAAACTAATTAAAAGGCAACGCCCATATAGCCACTCTTTTATACATGATTCGCTTTAATGATTTTAACGTGAAATGACAGCCTTTCTTCAACCGATTAAATAAAAAAATAAAAAAATAAAAAAATAAACTAAAAAAATCGCCTGAGGTTGATGTTGATGTTTTTACTCTAATTAAAGCGTGATGCTGTAACTGCTGTCTCTGTCTTTCCTTTTTCTTGTTCTTTACAGTTTACTCTAAAAATTCTTTTCGCACCACCGGGACGACGACGAGGGTGCAGACACGGTGAGAGCAACGTCCGTACGTATTTTGAATTTCTGACGGTTGATACCCCATTTTATAAAAACAATCACGTAAATGTTGCGAACAACGTGAGCAGATTCTGCGAGTGATTCTGACGTTACACATTTACACAATGTACGAGACCCCAACCAACCAGCAAGGCCATGTCTGCCTGTTTTATTTATGAGAGTTATTATACATTATTTTTTTAAATATTTTTTTGTCTATCTCTATATCGAAGATGTTTAAATTTATCATTGATATGACTCTCATATCAAAATTATTAGATAATTATAAAATAAAAATATAGTATATAGAATTAATCTTTTTAACAAAGGTAAAAAGTAGCTCTAACATTTTTTTTTTTTTTTTTAAAGTGTGAAACTTCCATAATTCATTAATCACAAGTCGTAAGTAAAAAATTTTTATAAATCATAAGTTTTAGCTACTATCAGTACCATAAAGCGCAGATGATTTATAAGTTTTAGCTATTATCAGTAGCATAAAGCGCAGATAACCATAGTACAGCGCTATGAACTTACACGGTCATAAAATAAAAAATAAATAAATAAATAAATAAAAAAACCTATCTATAACATCATCTTTCGCTCACCCATATAAAACACCGATTAAAGAATAGATATGCTCCGAACAAACTAGATCTACAACATAGATAGCCCAAAATCACACAAACTTTATTTATTCGATCGTGAGAGATAGCTTCTTACACCGATCTACTCTTCCTCAACCCTAAAGGTCAGGAAACAAAACTGTCATCGACCCAAAAGCTAAGACAACAATAACAAGAAAAAAAAAAAGCACACACACATAGACAAACAATAGAAAATTAAAAAGCAGCAAAAAAATCTCAAAACACAGATGCGCTGATGGTCAGGGAGACAGCGGAAGGAAGTCACAGTCCAGCACATGAGAAAGACAAGGGGGAAGAGGAAAAAGAGAAGAAATCCTTCCTCCACCAGTCGGCTGCTTTTTTTGGCTTAAGTAGCTCAACTTTTCTTTGTTTAATAAATAAATAATAATAATTAATAAATAGAGTAAATATATATCCAGCTGGCCTGAATGAATAGTCATTCAGCCCAGAGCCTGTGATTTCTGTTTTGGTGGGCCCAGACAATTAAAAAAATATTATTATTATTATTATTATTATTTTTTAAATCTGATCCAGCCCAAGCTAAAATGACTGTTCATTCAGTTTGGACTGTGCTGAATCACTGCTCTAATAAATAAATTTAGGCTCCAACCATAATAATTTTCATTTACTGTTCACCTGAAATTGGGTTACCTATGGATTTGGATCTCTTCATATTTTTAAAAATATAACATTTCTATATTTTGAATCTCAGCCATTCATTCTCATATTTTTTAATTTCAACCATTTACCTGATTTGTTGTTATTAAGAGAGCTAAATAAAATAAATGACGGATATTCAAAAATTTAAGAATAAATGTCTGAGAGTCAAAATATGAGAGCATCCAATTCCGGTATCCGTGCATTTCTTTTTCAATTCTCATGGGTGTGTTTGGGAAAGGTTATGGGTTATGGGTTGTGGGTTGTTGACTTTTGATGTGATATAAAGTAAGGGGAATGTTGTAAATTTTTTGTATGGAAAAGTGAAAATTTTTGTTTTTAGTGAATTTTTTATTTTAATAGTAATAAAAAAATAAAAAAGGTTGTTAAAAAGTTGTTGATGTGATATAAAAAGTGAAAACATTTTTTTTGGGTTTAGGAAAAGTGATGAGTAGTAAAAACCAATGAATAGTAAAAACCATTGCAAAACAGACCCATATTTTTGGAAACAAGTTAACATGATTGATGTAAATGCTGGTAGTTGAAAACGTAGGTGGGGGATCTAGTGCAATGATGATGCAACGGACACTCTCATAGTCTCATGTGAGACGAATATTGTATGGCTTAGCAAATGATTTTTGAGTTTTTTCTTTAAAAAGTCAACGTATGGATTTGGTAAACACTTTTGGTGTTTTTTTTAAAAAAAAATAGTAATAATAATAATAAGCATTTGACATAATATTGTGAATTTTTTATAAGAAAAAGTAAAAAAATTGTGTTTTTTAGTGAATTTTTTATTTGAATTGTAATAAATAAGAGTGTAAACGAACAAAACTACTCGTGAACATATTCGAAATCGGTTCAACTAAACTCGAATCGTGTTCGATTCGGTTATTATATGAGACATTCGTAAACATAAATTATGCTTAAATATTAAAGGATACAAACTCGTATAAATTTGGTTCAACTCGTATAAGCTCTTATAACTTTACTTTTATTATTTTTATAATATTATTTTTAACTTTATAATGAGCACATATTAAATATTTAATAAAATGAAAATAAATATTCTTTGTAATGTAATAATTTAAAGTCAAATTTTTGTATTTGTGAGTTTGTATATTGATATGTGTCTTTGTGTGTATACGAGTAAGTTTATGTGTATGTATATATATGTATATGTGTGTGTGTGTGTGTGTGTGTATATATATATATATATATATAAGATAAACATATAAAATTGAGACTAAATTATTTAAGATTTGAGTTAATTTATCTAATTACTCAAACAATAAATTTTAACCATAATTAAATAACTAATAATTAGTATTAATTTTTTTTAAAAAAAATATTAAACTATCATGACATTTACTTTATATATGAAATAGGCTAAATTAATTGAGTAGGCTGAACAAGCTTGAGCTCGTTCGAAAAATAAATGAATAGAGCTTGAAAAATTATCTCGTTCGGGTAAAAAGCTCGAGCTTGACTTGTGTTTGAAAAAAAATTAAACAAACAGAGCTTAAACATTCAATACTCAACTCCGACTCAGCTCGATTATAGTTATAATAATAAAAATGATTGATGTGATATAAAATGGAAAAAAAAAAAAAAAAAAAAAAAAAAAAAAAAAAAAGGTTAAAAATGATTCATATAAAAAATAAAAATGTTAACTTTTTAGAAAAGAAAAGAGGAGGAAATTGTTTGTCAAATCAAGCCAACTTCTTTCAACATATTATGAAACAATACTTTTTTATTTTTCTCTTACAAAAATTTTAAAACTTCATTATACTTTACATTACACCATTAATTCCGTCATCTTTTCTCCATTGAAAACCATTTTCCAAACACCCCAGTTTCACCCCAATCGGGTCAGGTGATGGGTTATTGGTATTATAAGGTTTAATTACACCTCATTGAAGGAATATGGTAAATAATTAATTAAATGATTAGATTTATTATTTTTTATTGGTTTAAATTTTTAGGATAAGTACTAATTTAATAACTTGTTGTTTGGCCTCACAAGTGAGGAGAGTATTAAAATATTAATTAAATGATTAAATTTACCATTTCGTATTAACTTAAGCTTTTGAATAATTTAACAGATCTATATCTGAAAACCTTTAAAAGAAAAAAAAAAAAAGACAAATCTATTTGTCTTTTTTTTTTTTTTTTTTTTTTTAACTAGTAAATTACACTCATTAGCAGATCTTGCTCTTGTTATGAGAGGAAGTACATATTTAAGTGAGAGATCGTTTAGTAAACTTATTTTCACAAGGGCAATGTTATAACTTATATTTTTATTTTATAATTTTTTAACAATGTCAATGTGACAATTACAACTAGTTATTTGTCAATCATGTTAAAAAAATTAAAATAAAATAAAAATTTAAAATTTAAATGAAACTGTCATATTAATATTATAAATAATTATAGTATAAAATATAATATCTAACATTACTCTTCGGCTTGAACGTGCATATAGGTCTACGAATGAAAGAGAAAAATTTCTATCAGAATCAAAAAATTCTTTGATCATAAGGGTTTGTTTAATTTTTATTTTATTTTATAAATAAAGGTTTTTTTTTTTTTTTTTTTTTTCCAAAACGAGCATCATTCGTTTGTGACTAAACATGAGATGATTGATGAACGTCATGAGTTAATTTATATATGTTTCTCTAAATTATAAGATATTAATTAATTTCGCTTTGACTTAAGGAGCACGTAGGTGATTTCACAATGTGCAAAAAATAGCATCAAAAGACATATACCAAAAAAAAGTCTCTAGAGTCAAAACGTTTGATAGGAACAAAAAAATAATGTTCCATATCATCCTTTTATTATTAAAAAGATTATAAAGTTTAGGTAATTTTTTAAATTATTATTAAATTAAAATTTATTAATAATTCATCATAAATTAAATTGTAATTTTAACAGTTATATCAATTTTAAAAAAATAAAATAAAAATAAAATCCCTAACATTACTCTAACCAATGAGTTTGTCATCGACCAAGTTTGAGGCAAATAAATTTATTTTCTTGTTAAAATATGTGCGTGAATTATAAAAGACAAAATAATAAAATATAGATGTTCGTGACACCAACATTATTAATGTAGCTTGGGTACTAATCAAATTAATATAGATGTCTGTGACACCAATCTTATTAAATCAACATATGTATCTTATATTGAATAATATTTGAGGTATTGTAACTTTTACTTCAATTTTTTTATAAGTTTACATGACAATTCATATTTTATAAAAGTAAGTGTTAATTGGACTGTCACGTAATAGTCTATACTTTAGTAGTTAATGTGATAAGTGCTACGTAAACTACTACATCAATTTGTGATGTGATAAATGTCATGTAAACTATCACATGACCGTCTATATTTTAGTAGCTAATATGACAAATGCCACATAAATTATCACATCAATTTTTAAAAAAAAAAACAAAATTATAATAAAAACTATATTACCCAATAATGATCATTCAAGTTTAGTTTAGTGAGTCAAAGGCTTTAATATTTATCTTCTTTTTTTTATTCAATATTTTTCTTTTTATTGCTTGTTGGTATACTTTTGAAGCGTGCAAATCAACGCAATTATAGTTGGTGTCCCTTTTTTTGTAGTTTTCTATTGTTGGATATGAATGGATATTTTTGTGGTGCTAGGCATGTCACATCCAGCATTTAACCATGGTGCCCATGATAGTGTAAGACCCCAACTTTTTGGCTTTTTTTTTTTCTTTTCTTTTCTTTTATTTTTATTTTTTTTCATGAGGCATTATTAGTATAATCTAAGTTACGTTTAATACATAAAATAGATATTTCATTAAAAAAATAAATAGTTTTCATTAAACATAAAAAGTGGTAGAATGCAATAATTTTGAAATATAAATTCTCATTACTCATAAGAAAATGTCTATTATTCTTCAATTTAGCTATTCAATTTAAGGAATAAACATTCTCTCATGAGCAATTATGATGACTATTTTAAAAATTAAAGTTTTATTATATACTCTAATACCAATGATATTTTATTAATTTTATTCAATTCATAATAAAAATTATTCTTTTTTTTTTCCTAATTGAATAGTCATTTAGCGTACTAAACGTACCTTTAATTTTAAGAATAACAAACAATAATTGTTCGGAGAGCTTGTCTTCCCCCACCCCCTTGGAGTTTTTATTTAAAAAAAACCGTCTTTGCTCCCCCATTCTCCTTTAATTTTCCGCTTGTTTCTCTTTTTCTTTTTCTCTATTTTCATTTTCTTTTGTCTATAACTTGGACGTCAAATTTATCGTGCTCTGCTCCTCTACACCGCTTCATCTCCAACCTTTTTTTGCCCCTGTCAACTGTCTCCACCTTCACGAGTGTGGTGTACATGCCACTGCCTCTCTCGCTTCTTTTGGGTCTATGTACTTGGTCTTTGGCTTCTCCCTTTCTCCTACATTGGATCTCCATAATTAGTACCTCTGTGTTTTGCATATGGAGAACTCTAGATCTAGTTGCAAATCATTTTGAGGTGTCTACCAAGCTTTCTTTGCAAGGTACATCCTTCACTGAATACCTTGATGGTGCGTCCCGCTAGAGGTTTCAATCTGACCACCAACAATGCCCCTCTCGTTGATGCGGTTTTTGTAACACCCATGTCCCATATTAGAAAAATGAGAAATAGTCCACATAAAGTTGGTGATTTATAAAGAGAGTCATAAGTGTTGAGTCCCACATCGCCTAGTTACTAGGTGAAACTGGGCTTTATAAGTGATTCTAGGAAAACTCTAAAAATTGACTAATCCTTTTGGGGTTATAGCGCAGATGTGGCTAGCACTTTTCCCTGGGTCGTTACAGTTCTAATTCCAATGTAGCTGCATTGGTTATTGTCCAAGCAGTTCCTCTTCAAATTTGCCTTCTCAAACCGCTTTTACTGGCGGCCAATTTTCTTGACATTTGTGTCAAGAATCTAGAAGGTCGAGTCATACATTTGGTCAATGCCCTTTTATTTTATGCTTTTATGCATTGTTATAGTTGTATTCGGGCTTATTGTTGGCCGGGGTGTCCATCTCTTTTATGTGTTTTTATTTTTAGGATGGTAGGTAAACTTTTTCCAAACATTATAAACTGAATTCTACTATGAAAAAATACATCTATTTATAAAACTTAGGGCAGTGCAATTAAATCTTTTTTTTTTTTAAAAAAAAAGACTACAAAATAAGATTGAATTGAATTATATTCTCTGAAAAAATACAAATGAATTGACTTTAATTGCCTTGAAATAATGTGTGTAGCTTGATTGCGGGCACACAATATCAATTTAGTGTTTTAGTAAAATTTCAAACTACCAAGCCAAATTAGCTAATACTAAATAGATGAAGCACACAAAAATAAAATTTCAATAAGACAAATATTTTAAATATATATATATATATATATATATAGGATGTGGATAATATCCACAAATGCTTTCCGCTATCCGCCCCCATATGTACGGATATGGATCATATGATATATGCCCACGCGAGGTTAGGAGCTTAAAATTCGTCCGAAACCCATGCGGACAGGTGGATAGTGGATGCGGAGCAGTTTTTAACCGCCCTCTTGAACATCCCTACTAGTGACGATAAGGCATTGCATAGCGTGTATCGTAATGAAGACTTAAAAAATTTGAGTGAAGAATATTGTGACACCCTAGAGAGTTAATCCCACATAGAGAAGATAAATTACTCACATTAAGCCGGTGGATTATAAATGTGCTTATGAGTACTAAGTCTCATATTAGTTCCTTATTAAATGATATTTAACTTTACAAGCGATTCTAAAAAATTTCAATTACAATTTGACTAGTTCTTTTAAATTAATAACACAAATATAATTAACGCTTTATCCAAATCGCTACAGACTGAGTTGAAAGAATTTTCTCCAACTCAATTTGTTTGTATATTTTTTATAAAAAAAAAGTTTAAAAAATGCAAACAAAAATCTTATGAAAAATCATAAAATTACATAAAAGAAAAATAAAGACAATAATGAATTCAGAGAAAAAAAATAAAAATAAAAAATAAAAATTGAGCCACTAAAAGAAAAGCGACGGCAGCGGAGTTCGTGGAAATTACACGTTAGTCAAAGCTAAGAGGCTCTACCACAAACCCCGAGGTCCAATCTGGACCCTAGGATGTAGAATCCCAGGAATATAAAATCAGACACGCCATGTGGTCCCCCCTCTTCTCCACCCGGCTTGGAGAAATGTCAAAGCCAATTCCACATAAATGGCACGAAACGAACCGCTTACTGACAGGTGTCGGCACCGCCTTCTCCAATAAAGTTATAGTTTGATATTTTCCCTATAAATAAAAAATAAAAGCACCATCTCATGGTTTTGTTAATTTGTAATCACACTTTGTTTGGCAACATGTTTCATTCCCAATTTTAATTTCACTCTAATTTTTTAAAAAAATATTCTCACTTTTTATATCACATCAATTACTTTTTAACAATTTTTTTTACTTTTTATATCACATCAAATTTTTTTATTACCATTAATAAAATACTCACTAAAAACAAAAATTCACTTTTTCAATATAAATATTCTCTCTTAACAATCACATCATGAACAGTAAAATAGTAAACAGTAAAATGAAGATGCTTTGCCAGGCCTTTATTTTTCTCCAGTATTTTTTCTAAAAATCGTTTAGAAACCTGAAACTGTTTCGTCAACCTTGTACGATAATTATTGAATAAAATATTATAATAACGGAACATTATTCTCTATTTCTCTGCCACCAATTTTTTTTCCATTGTCGTTTTTCGGGTCGTGTTTAACGATCGATGCTCTTCACTTTACCCCACTATGGAATTATAAACAGGAAGAACAATGTTTGGAAGGTATGTTTATCCGATACATTTTTTATTATAAATTATCAATTATTACTTCCCCTCATTTTTTATTTTATTTATATAGTGTAAAATATATTTTAAGGAACTATTATTTAGGAGTTATAAGTATAAAATTTTAAAAGTAATTTATTTAATCAGCTTAAAATGTAAGTAATAAAAAAACGGTCATTGATTTTTTAAATAAAATAAATGATGAATTAAGAAGTGATTATCAGTTGCGTCTAATTACATTTTTTAAGTGAATAATATTTTGAAAATCTCAAAATAGAATAAATGATCAATAAATGGAAGAGATGGAATAAGTCTAAGAGCATTTCATTCAGCTCTTTACTGTAAAAATTTTTATACTTTAAATTAGTCAAATAAATTTTGGACTATTTTATTACTCACATCCGGCTACAGTAGTTTGAGAAAAAAAAGTATAGAGCACAAAATGGCTTAATACTAGTAGATGCTATTTTACTTTATACTATATGTTTTATAATAAAAATTAATTTTTCTCTCTAACTTTTTTTATTTTTTCAATTTTATTTATTTTTTCCTTTTTTTTTTTTTTTTTTATTCTTTGTCTGTTTCATTGTTTCTTTTCTTTCTTTTTCATCCTTTCACGCACGCAGGAAGGGTCACGCAAGACCTCCTCTATCTGTTGCTCCTCCTACGCTACTTCGAGCTCCGTCGCCTAATTCTCCACTAACCTCCCGTATTCCAGCAACTCAATCAGTACCCTCTCTCCTCTCTCTCTCTCTCTCCTCTCTCCTACATATGCAGAATATAGAACACACGTGATTATAGAATTTAGAGAGAATGAAATTTCCTTTTTTGCGCCTATGATTGTGTGGATTAATGAAATTTTGTTTGGAGCATTTATGAATATGGAACTCTGTTTGATTTTGTTTGGCAAATTGGCAAGGTTTAATTTTTAGGTCCACTTAGAATACTTGGAAGCTGGTGCTGATATTAAGTAATGACCATTAATTGAGTAATTGACTTAAGGAGCACGTCTTGAGTGAGCTTAGTAAATATAAAAGATCACTCCAATACGTTGATGTCATTATGAGACCAAGTAACCAAAAAATACATGTCAAATCCAAAGATCATATAATGTTATATTTTCTAAAATAATAGTAGCTTCATGACTATGGCCAAAATACATACCTTTCCACACCGTTGGACAATTCTTCCACTTCTAATGCATGCAATCGATGCTCCTTAATATCCTTGAAAAACCACAACTTTCGCCAACTGCTAGCAATCTCGTAATGTCATGCTTTGTTGGTGACTCTCAACACTCATCGGAGTAAATAGAAACCACCAATTTAACAAATAGTTTTAGACTCTTCATTACGACAGTTTCTGAAATCCTCATATATTCATCTACAAAATCACTCGTTACTCTGTATGCTAGCATCCTTAATGTAGCAGTAATCTTTTGAAGGGAATAACAACCAAGTTCTTCCGGCATTATCTCTTGTTTGGGCAAAGTATGGCTTGTGATCTTCAATATCAGTTATAATCAACAAAAATGATGACGCCTCATTTGGAACTCTTCCGAAATACTTTGGGGGATAAACTGGTGACTCAGCAAAATAGTAAAAAAAAAACCTTTCGTAGCCTTGCAAATGATTACGCAAGATGTAGCTACAACGGTTGGTAGCACTATTGCATGATGTTGATCATTTTTTCTATCATAGTACTAGTAATTATCTCTATATCATCATCATAATCAATCATAACCATTTTGGGAAAAATGAATGATTCTTAACAAATGGCGAGCCATAAAGAGAACAATAGAATTGAATAAGAAGATTTGATTTAGGTGAATGAAAATATGAGAAAATAGTCTTATTTATAGTGCAGTGCACATGACTTTTGGGAAAAGACAATTTTTTGATATCCATGTTCATCTATCTAGGCTCAAAAAAGTATGATCGACCGTTAGTGGCCAAATCCCATGTTAATTAATAGAAACTTTGTGACCGTTACTTTTCAAAAAATAAAATAAAAACAAAAAGACTCATTTTAAAAATATATGGACATTGGAGAAAGAATAAAAAAAATTCTTAAAAATATTAATATTTAAATGAAAAATCAAAGTAGATTCTTAGTTTAGGGGAGTCGGATGTAGGGTGTTTAGAAAAATGGCTCTCTAGAGTAGGAAAAATGATTTTACTCTCTATTTTGATGATAAAAGTAATAAGTCGGATGAGAATACTCTAATTATATTAGTTACAACGGCAAAGATTTCGTTTATTATCTTCTTGTTCCAGTACTTCTCATCTTCTTTTTTATAAGTTTTTGTTAAAGTGTATAAGTGAAACGGTTATTAACTATCAGTAATTACAATTACATAAATGCGAATGCCGGTTATAGTTAGTGGTTTTTGGGATAGGCAAAATCGTTCATAATTGCTAACCAATTTATAATATACATTATATATATTAATATAATAAAAATAATAATATTTGAGTAGAGTTTTTAATTTCTATTAGTCTCACTTTCTCTTTTGATTCTCATTCTAATCCACTATTAGTCTCGCCGTTAGATGCTTTAAAAGTTTAATATACTGGACAATCAGATTGTGATTTCTAAGGAAGGCTGAAGCAAGCGGGCCTCGATCCGGTTTTAAGCTTGATTGCTAATGAAGGCTGAAGTTAAAATAGGCCTTAAAAAGATATCCAGAAACTAAAAGAAATTTAGAAGGTCTATTACTCTTTTTTTGTTTGTTTGTATATTAGAAAGTCTATTATTTGAAAAGTGGTTAGTAACTTAGTGGTTATATAACTAGCTTTTAATAATCGTATAACCATTGGTAGCGGTTAACCTTTTGGGGCAGTTGTAATTAAGAGGAAATCTCGATTATACACTTCTAACATGTCATGGCCAATCATACGGTACCAAGACCTAGTACAAGGGTGGGCGCAAAAGGGAATAACATTTTTTTCTGGCCAAAATACAATATCATTCTGAGGGTTAAGATCATTAATTTATGAAAGATTATTAAATTGGTCAATGTAGTTTAACCTTGTCCATCACCTAAATTCATAGGTTGTCTCAAAACGAATTTATAATATTGTATGGCTATAACAAAAAATTCATCCGTACAAATTATGACCATTTTTCTGATAGAATACAAACTAAAAATTATAATAATAAAAAAAGAATAAAGTTGGTATAAGTATTTGAACTACCCCCATAGGCCCTTAGAAGTGGTTGGTCATCCTAGTTGGTCGTTCTAGGAGTGGTCGACTGCTTCCAAGGGTAGGTGTAGTAAGGATGGTTTGGCCAACCCTAGAATTGACCTCCAAGGGTTGTTAAGAACCCCCAAAGGCCTTTGGGGTGGTCGAATGGCCTAGAGGGTAGGCAACCATCCCCACTAGGGATGTCAATTCGTGTTTGGCATGTCGTGTCAGGTCGGATCGTGTCGAGATATGATATAAAATTATACAGGTCAATATTAACTTGACTAATTTAATTAAACGGGTAAAACTCTCAACTATAACCCTTTAATTTTGTATATGATTCGTATCGCGTTTGTGGGTCATATCAAAAATTGACTGTAATTATGTTACGTGTCGGGTTTGGGTCGCGTGAAATATGTTATAAAAATATATAGATAAACCATAATTCGACATATTTAATTAAACGAGTTAAATTCTTCAAATTTTAACATTTAAATTCGTGTTGAATTCATGTCAGATTAACAGATCTTGTCCAAAATTGTCAGCCTAATCCCTATCCCAAATTATTATTTTTTAATAATAATCTTATTCAATGGCAATTTGTAATTTCATAAAGACATGTTCAAAAAAAACCATAATTTGTAATATATTGATCATTTGTTACATAAATACCACTACATGAATTTATAAGTTTATAGTTTTAAGATCAAACCCAAATGAACACAATTTAGCAGATTTGCCTCAATTATACATAATTGTTTTTTTGAGAAAACACTAAAGTACATCTAGACATATCCTTAAATAACCAACTTAAATTAGACAAAAAAATAAAATAGTAATAACAACCTTAAATTTATTAAATAATGCATATGTTACCTCACCACATGTTGTTTTGCTCCACCTAGTATCAACTTTTGTTCAGAGCTCACCCTTTCTCGTTAACTTACATAAAAAAAAAAAAAAAACTCGTAAAAGATGACATCATGACGTTTTTTCTTTCCTTAAAATGAAGGGGAAGTAAAGACCCACCCGCGCTCGCCTCACAACTTCACACTTTTTTGCGACCGCTACGCTCTCTACCCCCTACCCAGCCTCACCCGCACTACTACTCACCCAGCGCATACCTATCCCTCGGCTTCGCTTCTTTCTTTCCTCCCCACTCTCTTTTCTTCTCTCCTCTCAACACACACCAACGCCTTCTACCACCTTCTCCACGCGCCCAGCACACTCTCAACAACTCACCCACCTCACTCCGTCTAACAGTCCCACGCCGTACCCTCCGCCAGCCATACCAACCACCCCACCCCACACCCCCCCCCCCCCTCACACTTCCCCTCACCACCCCCCTACCTCTTCTCCAACCAACCCCCACCACCGCGCCAGCGCCCCCAGCCGCCAAGAAGAGATAATGCTGTCGATGTCACCCCCTCGCTCAGCGCCCGGACTCGCGCGCGAGCTGGCCACACCCGCGCGCGACGCGCTTACCGCCAGACGCCCCGGCAACCCAATCGTCTTCATATCACGCGACGACATCTGGGCCAATCACTCCTCACCACTCCTCTCTCAGGCCACACAAACAAAAGCTTTCATAAAATACCCCCACCACACACTCACTCCAACAAAAAACTCTCACCCGCTCGTTGTAGGCTGTAGGTAAAGGCTAAGTCGTCAAAACTTAATTTATGGCACTACTCTTTACTTAGCTCCCTTCATTTTAAGGAAGAAAAAACTTCATGGAGTCATCTTTTACGAAGTTTTTTTTTTTTTTTTATGTAAGTTACAGAAAAGGGTTGAGCTCTGAAAAGTTGATACTACGGTGGGAGGCAAACAACATGTGGTGAGGTAACATATGCATTATTTTAATAAATAAGGTTGTTATTACTATTTTTATTTTTTTGTCTAATTTAAGTGTTATTAGGATATGTCTAGATGACTTTAGTGTTTTCTCAAAACAAATTAGATAAATTTTGAGGGCAATCTGCTAAATTGTTCATTGGTTTGAGTCTTAAAACAAAATAAACTTATAATTCATGTAGTGTATTTATGTAACAAAATGATCAATATGACAAATTATGGTTATTTTTTGAACATGAGTCTTTATGAAATTACAAATTTGCCATTGAATAAATATTATTAAAAATAATAATTGGGATAGGGGATTAGGGCTGACAATTTTGGACAAGATCTGTTAATCTGAGCATGAATTCAACACGAAATTTAAATGTTAAAATTGAGATTTAACTCGTTTATTAATATGTCGATTAATGTTTATCTATATATTTTTTATACCATATTTCAGCGCGACCCAACCCGACTACCGTAACATAATTACAGTCAATTTTTGATAAGACCCACAAACCGCGATAACGAAATCATATACAAAATTAAGGGTTTATAGTGAGAGTTTACCGTTTAATTAAATTAGTCAAGTTAAATATGACCCTGTATAATTTTATATCATATCTCAGCCACGATCGACCTGAACACGACATGCAACACGAATTGACACGCGCTAGTGGGGATGGTTTTGCCTACCCTGCTAGGCCCATTCACCACCCCCAAAAGGCCTTTGGGGGTTCTTAAACAACCCTTGGAGGTCAATTCTAGGGTTGGCCAAACCATCTTATACACCCTACCCTTAGGAAGGCAGTCGACCACGTCCTAGAACGACCAACTAGGATGACCAACCACCTTTTAGGGCCTATGGGGGTAGTTTGCAAATACTTATACAACTTTTATTCTTTTTTATTATAATTTTTTAGTTTTGATTCTATCAAAAAATGGTCATAATTTGTCGGAATGAATTATTTTGTTTAATAGGAAAGATACTAACAAATATTTATAAATCGTTTGAGACACCTAAGAATTTAGTTAATTACAAGGTTAAACCTCATTGACCAATTTAATAATCTTTCATCAATTTAATGATCTTAACCCTCCCCAAGAATGATATTGATTTTGCATAGAAAAAAATGTATTCCTTTTGGCCCACCCCTTGTTACTAGTCTTGGTAGGGGCTATACAGTGATTGGGCCTGACAGAGCTTAAGTGATAATCGGATTTCCTCTTAATTACAACGCCCAACAAAGGGTTAACCGCTAACCAATGGTTATACGATTATTAAAAGCTAGTTATTAACCCACTAGTTACCAACGCACTTTTCAAATAATAGACTTTCTAATATAACAAAACAAACAAAAAAGAGTAATAGACCTTCCTAAATTTCTTTTAGGTTTCTGGATAATGCTTTTAAGGCCTATTTTTTAACTTCAGCTTCATTAGCAATCAAGCTTAAAACACGGATCGAGGAACCGCTTGCTTCAGCCTTCCTTAGAAATCAAATCTGATGTCCAGTATTTAAACTTTTAAAGCATCTAACGGCGAGACTAATAGTGATTGTAGAATGAGAAATCAAAAGAGAAAGTGAGCCCAATAGAAATTAAAAACCTACTCAAATATTATTATTTTTAATTTATATTTAAA